>WAAD01028306.1:25000-49795 GCA_013389945.1 Fregata magnificens
CTCTGCTTAGGATGCATCCCCCACACCCAGTGTAGAGGAGTGGTGCATTAGAGCTATATAAAAGAGAACAGTGACCAATGAAGGTTTTAAACAGTCTCAGGATTTGTGTTTGCAAGATGTGTTGTGCCTGAAATTAAATTTTCTATTCTAAATAGGGATGTGGTTATTAAAGTTGATATTGAAATATTGATAGGCATTGCAATTGCTCTTCTAAAAATGTATTTAAAGGGTGTTTCTAAATACATAATCTGTAAAAAAATCAATGCTGATGATTAGATAGATAATAGAAATGTTTCCTCTGTTAGGGAGCATTTTGATGCTGCAGACTAACTAACAAACTAAGACTTGGCTGAGTGGGTCAGAGCAAGAACTGTCATAATTTTCTTATACTGGAAACGGATACTCTGGTTTGGGGGGTTTTTTTGTACAAGACCTTCACTGAACTTACTTTCTTCATTCATAGTTTTATGTGCATGAAAAAAGAAGCAACTATTTTGTGACGTTTGTGGTATTTACCCATCTACTGACATAAAATGCAGGTATGCACTGAGCTAGTGCAGATAGCATAATCTGCTTACATATTTGTTCCTGCATTTCTACCACAAAAATGCAGACATAAGATGGGAATTCACTTTTGCCAAAATTGGGTGCCAAAATCAGCAGAATAAGCAATGGTAATATTGATGGTAAAATAAAATAGGATAGCACTGTGTCATCCCAAATTTTGTTAGTATCACCTTATACTTTCTTCTGTGATTACAGAAGGCTGGTCATGTGTGTTGCAGTTAGGGTAATTGCTTTTGCACCACAAGCTTGTACAACTGAGCTGTGATAATTTTTCGAGCATATTCTTTGACTAGTTAGATACATAAACTGGGAATAACCTGTAGTCTACTAAATGTAAACATCAATCACCTTTCTTTGACAAGCAAATAGCATGGCTCTAAATCAATCAGCTGTCTGTAGCTCATCCTAGTTCAAATCTTATCCATCAAAGAGTTACATATCTGAATGGTGGACTGATACATGTCCCCGAACATTGCTCTTATAGCTGTTGTTTAAGCCAGCCTTTGATTAACTGTAGAATGTTTATATTGCTTCACTGTAAACATCTGCCACTTCTTTTTTTTATCTACCAGATGTATTATAATGGCAGACAAATCATGTCCCTAAGAAAGCCCTCATGTAAATAAAGCAAAAATACTGGATGGATTTGTGATCTCTTCTTTAGCTATTGAAAAAATCGTGGTATGAATGGCATGTGATTCAATATTTAGGTTCCTGTAGATGTCTACATGAGAGTTATCTAATTGAACTGCCACTGCAGCCAATTCAATCTGGAAAAAAGTTCAGCTAAGCAGACTACATATGGTGTACTTCCTAAACTTAAGAACCTATTTCCATTTGAGATGCCCTAAGATATTAAAGACATCAAGACAAAGGCTTGTAGATGTGACTTAGGAATTCCAAGAGACAATATCCTTCTGGAGCGGCTGGAGGACAAGAAGGATAGTCTAAGCTTTATAAAAAATAGTAGATGCCTTTGTTTAGACAACAAAATCAAACCCTAAATATCTGTTTTGGGATGAGCTAAGGTCTAGATTCACATAGGTATCCAGTGCCATTGGAGATGACCCAAAGTGTGCAAACACCACACTTTTAGGCCTGCAAGATATGACACAAGAGCCACAGAAGGCTTGCATCTTTTTGGCTTGGCAGCTGGGGGCCAAATGTGCTATTGTACGGTATCTCATATGATGCTAGAATCAACTGAGTCAAAACCTAGATCTGCACGGACTGTAGTGAAAGCTTAGGTACCTTTCTCATGTAGGTATGCAAGTGTCTACATCTGCATCTAAGCCCCATCTGAGGTTTCTTTATAAATACATAATGAAGCACCTGACAATTGATTAGATTTCTTGCCTGCATTGCTGCAATTGGAGTGGTGCTTCAGTATCCATCTACTATGGTGGTTTTGCTCCTTTCTCTAAATTCCAGCCTAAATTTATTCACTATTGGATTATGCATATGTTTTCATGCTAATATGGTCCAATAGCACTTCTCCTTTCTTAGTGTTCATTTCCATCAGCTATTTAGAAAGAATATAATATCTCCTTTCACTGTCTGTTTTGCTGTGCTTAACAAACTGAACTGTTAGTGATTCCCCTCTAGGAGAAAGCCATGTATACTCTTCTGATTTTATGCTGGTCACTATAGATGTCACAGTCTCCCAGAATGCAACTGTTTCACAGTATTTAAGTGCAACTGGTTTCTCTTAGGATGGCTCCGTTATCTTGCTATTATGATGATGACAAGAGGAAATGGCCTCAAGTTGTGCCAGGGGAGGTTTAGATTGGATATTAGGAAAAATTTCTTCACCAAAAGCGTTACACGGCACTGGAACAGGCTGCCAGGGATGTGGTTGAGTCACCATCCCTGGAGGTATTTAAAAGTCATGTAGATGTGGCACTTAGGGACATGGTTTAGTGGTGGACTTGGCAGTGTTAGGTTTATGGCTGGACTTGATGCTCTTAAGGGTCTTTTCCAACCTAAATGATTCTATAATTCTATGATAAGGCCAGGTTTTTTGACTGCATTTTAGATTACTGTTACAGATCCTATAGTAGAAGTGGCCACATGAAGATCTCTTTGAAACCTTTTTATTACAACATGGCAAAGATTGAACAGACACATCCGATACAAAGATTAGCCAAGAAGCATTGATGGATCTAGATTGAGATAATCTATTTTCAGGTGAACGACTGAGCTTATTTTTTGAGAATAAGAAGGGCCTATTTGAATTATTGATCATTTTACAGATGCATAAAGTTACAAAATGAGCTTTCTTAAAAAAACATATGTGAATGCAAGGGCAGAGGAAGCTGTTGCATATGGGAATTCTGAATGGAATTGCAGTGCCAGAATCCACTGAGAGTAATTTTCATATCCACTATTTTGAATAGTGTAACTTGCCCTGAACTAGCCACTTTTTTTGCAGAAGAGGTCAACATAACTGTCTCATGTTTCACAACAAATTCTTTCACTCCCAGATATGCTATTAAGCATGCAGAAAGTAGGTGGGGATAAAATTACATGATCTTCTAGGACACATAAAAGGAACATTTCTTCCTGTCGCTATTTTAGTGTTATTCATGCTCCCTGTTTTTGTTAGCCTACCCTCATGGAGCCAAGATTGTAACATTCCCATACTCCTATGTTCACTTTTGTTCTCTTTCTAAAACACTATGTTGATCAAAAAATTAAAAAAGACACAGGAGATAGTCCTAGGTAACATTCTTGCTTGCATATTTTAATTTTCCCATTTCTAGATATAATTTACACTTAATTGTTAAAGTTATTTTAAAGAAGAATAAAATATTGCTGAAACAAATGATAAAGACTTTTAGAAATTTCCAAATACTTTAAAAAAAATATTTCAAAGGTTGAACTTTACCTTTTTTGAAAATTCAGAATGAATTGAGCTAGTTTCACTGAAAAGAAGAAAAAATATTCCAAAAAAGAAAACAGTAATTCATTTCAGATTGAACAAAATGTTTTAATTAACCCAAAATTAAACAAAACTTTTGTTGCTTCTTTTAACAGGAAAATTAAATCTCTTATTTACATATTCTTCCCCCCCACACACTCCATAGAACATTAAATGTATTAACATTAACATCAAACTTTTTTTTTTTTGTCTGACAAACCTATTCATACTCCGGTGTCTGACCCTCTCTGCAATGAAGCAGAAGACTTTCTGAGTGCAATTAGATAAGAACAGAACAGACATTATAAATCTTTTTTCTTCTTGCTTCTTTCAAGTACAAGTTCTTCTCTTCTTACTGTTTTCCCTATAACAGTAGTTGCTCTTTTCCTAGCGCTTTTTTTCAATACTTGTAAAGGATTAAGGAAAAGACTGAAATGGCCTTTGGTATGATGTAACAGGGTGATTGCAGTATTTTCCTCAGATTTCCAATGTGTGTGAAGGTCTGCTGATTTTCAGAATTCTTTTTGATGGGCAAAACCTTGTGATAATGGAGATTACCTGTAAATGAGATGAGTTTTATTCTTCTCTTTAATTTTGGTTGATGAATGAGAAATCGCTAAAACCCATCTCTTCATGTCACCGTATCAGCATGATGATTTCAATGTATGTGATTTAGGCCAAATTCTGATGATATGAGACTTTGGTGTAGTGATAGGTACACACATTTGCCACATGAATTACTCTCTGATTTCAGTGGGTGGTTGTCCATTAGTACTAGATGTTCTGGGTTCAAAAATATTTCATGAACAATAGTGGAAGTTATGCCAAGAAACTCTAGATGGGGTCTCAGCTGGCGTAAGATGATATAACGTAATGAGCACCTGTGGACCTACACTGGTTCATTTCCTCAAACATGATATTTTAATTTCTCTTTTCTGAAGTTTACGGCCAGGAAATGCCAGTTCTGATGCTTCCTATCTTATAACAAGTGACCACTACTATTACTACAGCTTATAGTAGGTCTAGTTATGAGGTAGGGCTACTTGGCATTCCTCAGGACTCAACAATGGTTCCAACTCAAAGTGTTCATGGGCCAAATATGGTGGAATTCAAGGAGAAACTTGATAGTACTGGTAAAGGGCAAGGTTATCAAGGGATGCAGAGGCTAAACAGGGGAGCAGTGAGGCCTGAAGCCCTGACCTACCAGCACTACACTCCCTGCCTGAGAAAGGACTGGCAGCACAGCCAGCTGATACAGCATCAGCATAACCAGTGTCCAGTTTTTGAGGCCTAAGGGAAAAGAGACTTTTAAGGCATTACTGGAATGTACTATTGAGATGAAATTAAGCCCTGTTAACATTTTGTGTACGTCTATGGTTATAGTTCCACATGGAGTAGCTACTTTTATGAAACCTGTAAAACAGTTAACTGGAAGAACCAGAAAAATAATCCTCTAACATAATAATATTGCTTCCCTTTGAGTTGACAAAATATGTGACTTGTGTGTCAGCACGCCTTGTGGTGTGCTCAGCATGCCCAGTGTGCCAACACACAGAACTTTCAAAAAGCAACCAAAACATTTTCTCTCTTTGTTCTTTTCCTGCATCCCTTTGCGCTAAGTCTCTATGACTTTGTCTCATTGTAGAACAGGGAAATTAAATCTATTAATCCATGCTTATTACTCACCTCTTGAATCAATTCCAGTCAAACGTGTTTTCCTTTCTGTCCTTTTTATTTATTGTTAATTGAGTTAAAAATATGTACATATAATTGTGAAATAACTACAAGATGCTTTCGTGAAATAACTACAAGATGCTTTCGGTGACATGCCCAATAAAACAGGTGAAATCTAGCCTGGTGTTCTGCTTTGGGCTATAGACAACACAGAGCAAAACAAAGAGCACACTGTCAAAACAAACTAGAAAAGCTCACCATTCTGTTAGTTTTATGGGTGATGAGTTGGTCAAAAAAAAAAAAGTAAATTCTCCTCTGAAATGAGCGGTACCCCCAAGTCTGAGATAAGCAATTTTTTCTAAGTCCATTTGGACCTTCTCCAGCCAAAATCAAAACGTTCTGATGCAGTTTCAGACTGGAGAGCCTATTGAAAACTCATTATCTTCAAATAGGATTACACTCAGTTAATATGAGAACATGCACATTACAATATCACATAAAATCAAAAGTTCCAATTTGCTCACTACATGTAAATCCAATTCAAAATATTTCCATAACATATATCCGCTGGATGTTACACTATTTGTATGTCACTCTAGAATGGATTAACTCCATGACAGGCTAGTCTCAGTTTTTCTGCATTTGGTGTTTTTAAACAGTTTATATTTGTTATCATATCAAAGACAGGCTTGCAGTTTTCAAAAGGAAGAAGAGAACACAGCGCCCAAGGCTCTTCCAGCATTACATTTCTTATTCCATTTTATCTTTCTTGGTTTTGACTAATGTCAGTAACAGCTACTGGTAATAAACTGCTTGTTACAGCTTGCTCTTGCCTTCAAGCACTGGCTTTGATACATTGTCAGCCAATTGGAAGCATTTCCTGATTACATTTCCAAATTGCTTGTTTATTGATCGAAAGTTAATAAAGCAAAAGACAACTTTACGGCTTAAATTAAATGAAAGGTTCCTTTGATGTTCAAATTATCCAATCAACCAACGTGCAATGAAATGTAAGCATTTGAAAGTTTTATCTGGAAAGCAAAATGTACTAGATAATGGTTTCTAGCACAGACGCTGTATCTAAGAGCTAAAGAAAAATACCCTAACTTTAATATGTGAAGATTTCATTTATTTTCTGTTGAAAAATAAACAATGTTGAATTTTGCTATTTTTAAATAGCTGAAAACATGAAAGTGCAGATGTTGTATATCTTTTTGACAAACTATAATTCCTACTACAGGTGTATTTGGTTAGCTGTAATAAACAAAGTAATATACGTTATAATTTCCTCAGAGTCTGGCATTTGCTTGTCAACCTCTTTGCTTCTGGTGCTGTATTAAAACTGCTGTACTCTGTCAACTATTACCATCCTATCCAAGAGGATGCTGTGGCCTCCCTGGAATATTTAGCTGTGCAAGAGATGCCTTGTCTCCAAAAATGACCACAGATCTTATCATTACGCTGCTTCTTCAAGAGCTCTTACTTACATAGTGATATTTATTTAAACCATCTAGACTTAACATCATTGTGTTTTTCAGAGAGTTGGGCACTTCCAGTGCCAAAAATTTGTCAGGCAATGATTTTTAGTACAGTTTAAACTGGGAAAACAGGAGGGGCTACAGTCTGTGGTATGTACAGTAAGAATAAAATAACAAATAAGAGCAAATTTTAGTAACTAGGCAAGAATGACACAGGAGAGGTACAGCCACATTATAGCTCAGGCCTCATTAGGAGATTTAGATGTTTTATGCCAGAATAATCCTGAAACAGGCACCCTCTGTAAAAAAGTGTAATTATACTAAAAATGAACATGAGTAATACTTTCTATGCTTCATCCTACAATCCTATAACAACATTTGGGTCCTTTAAGCTGAGCGCTGTATTTGCGTATCACATCACTAGGAACAAACTTGTTTTAGCTGCACTGAAGCAATGAATGTGATACTTGTCCTGTCAAATGATTAATAACCGTTTTCTGGGGTTTTTTTGTTTAGAAGTTTATTATTTCATTGCGATGGCACTAGCTTTGCAGCAGTAAATGCAAGAGTAAATGTACTGATGCATGAGGTCTCTACATGTCAGAATTAAAATCTGTCTGCTCCTTGAAATGAAAGGCCTAATTGAAATAGATTTGTAAAAGCTGGAACTCATTCTGCCAAAGACAGCATGTTGAATGGTTTTTTGTCCTTTTGACACAACCCCGCATAACATCTCTGAAGACCTTAATGTCAGATAAAGCTTACAAGCACAGCCAGAACTAAACAAAGACATTTTTGATGTGGTGATGATCTGATCATCAGGAAAGAAGGGGAAATATGGATTTTATTTTATTAATGCAGATATTGAAGATGTTACTTCTGTTGTAGAGGACCAGCTTCATTTGGTCTGTAGTTCTTTTTTTTTTCTCTTTCCTATTTCTGTGTAGATAGAGAGATATGCTTCTAGAACAGTCTGTGTAAAGCAGAAATTGATTTGTGTTAGAATCCACTTCTGTGAATGCCAAACATAGTGGCAGTGGTCCAGATTCAAGATTTACCAATTTTTCATCTTTTGTGAAAGGTGATTGACATGAAATGCAATGAGTACAGGCAAACTAGGATTGAAGTGGCAGCAGACAATTAGAGTCACAACCATTCATTCCTTGCACAGAGCATTGGAGAAGATGGTGGTACCCACTAACTTTGGTCTGACTGCAGGAACGTGGCACGCGCTCTCTTTCTGCTCATGTACTTGTGCTTCCTAAGCCCCTGCTGACACCATCGATCTGCGAGCCTTCCTGTACCTCAGCCTTTGTGGTTCCTTTTCTACCATCAGCAAATGTCAGACTCAACAAGACACAGCCTGCAAAGCAATTGTATCTGGCACTTCTCATGAACATAGCATCTCTTGGACATGTGAGGCACCGCAGACATGCAGCACATTCCTTCACGTGGGGATCAACGTCTGCTCCCGGAAAACTAAGCCGACAGGTACAACTCTAATAATACAGGGATAATTTTTTGCTGGTTTTCTCCACAACAGAAGAGACGGGGGAAAGTAGTCAAGACAGCCCCAAATCAGGACCTGGCTATTGCTTTTTATTTAATACTTTTTACGAATATAAGGGTATTTTATCTGCACTCTGTTCATGAGCCTTTACGGCTCATGTTTTCCAGATTGTTCTTCAAAGAAAAGAAGGACTAGAAAGCAGAAAACTTACCTTTTTGAGAGAAAATTTATATACATATGTAATATGATGTCTGAAGCATAGCTCTGAAGACAAAGGGACAAGTCACAAGATTTGGGATTAACTGAAAAAATTTGAAAGTACTGCAAACAGCATGACTTATTTTGTGGATTTCCCTTAGAATTTTTTTTTTTTTTGGTGGGTTGAGTTCTTCAGATGATGGCAATATTGAAATCTACCCAGTGGGAGTTCTAGAAAAATGTCCTGAGACTCGTAACTTCATTTAGAAGGTGAAGCTTGATTTGGGGGGTTGTTCCTTTCATAACAACTCAGGATTTCCATTAATTTCTCCTTTGATTGGAACCAAAATGTATCAGAAAAGAAACAGAAATAAAATTGCTAAAATTAGAATGAAGTAGAGTTGGCTTTCAGTTTTTGGTTGTGTTTTTACCCTATTTTAGATAATGGATTAAGTCATTTAGTCCAGGAGCTCCTTTTCCTGTCTGTTGACTGATGTGAATAAGTCATTTTCAGCTCACTGGATCTGAAGCATCCATACTATTTTATTTTTTTAAGTAAATAACCCTGTGGATGTTTAGCTACCAAATATATTTACTATTAATATCTTCACAGTGGCACCACTGTAATTAATGAAGAAATGTAGGTTTTTCCAGTTGAAACTATAGGTATATTTTGCACACTAATTTCCCCTTGCAGCACATTTTGCACTGTCCAGTCTACATCTATCCGGTATAAGAATATATTCAAAAACATGAATCCAGGTCCTTAATCCCTTTCTAACTTCACTAATCTAATATAGCACTTTAGAAGTGTTTATTTTTAATGACATAAAAGTGCAGGAAAATGTTCTATAATATTCACATATTTCCTTATTCTGGTCTTCCAAGTTTTAGGAGCCATGCAGTTTTTAAGGATCTTTGCATTTGGTGTGTGCAACTTTATACTTACAGTTCTAAATCATTTTGAGAATATATTGTATTTTTAAGAATAAACTAAATGCTGCAACTTTTTTTTTCCAAGAGTAATCTCAGCCTTAACCAATCTTCCAGCAAATTATTTCCCTCTGAATCACAGATCAACCATATATTAGATTTAATGGTGTAGTTACATTTAATTCTAAAACAAGCGCAATACCAGAGGCAATCTGAAACTCAGGCCATTAATTGGATGTCGATTTTGTTTAATTTTAGTGAGGGTAAATTGCTAAGTACTGACAGAAGGCAGAAACTACTATATGCAACATTAACCTTTCTCCTGCCACGTAGGAGATGTGCCTTGGGGTAGCTGCTCTAAGGTATTGACTTAGAGTGTTGTCATTAGAAAGTTGCAGGGGCAAAGTCCAACGCACTCTGTGTGCACAAAGCCACAGGCTTGTCCTTTTGTTTGATCTGTAGTGGCTGGAAATCTTACATCACTCAAAGAGTTAACCTGCTTAGACATATTTGTGAATTTTAGCCACAAGGGACTTTTGTTTGCATCTAGGCAATTCTTTTAAAAACCTGCTATCTCCAAAAAGGCTTCAGCCATGCTGACTTGCAAACTGTGCAAGCCTGTAACCCACTTATCCCTCACTCCAGCTCCTCCTCCTCCTCCTTACTGTGTAAAGGGGAGTGTAAACAATATTTTTATTTTGAAGACAGGGCTCCATGACTCCTCCTGTAGTGCGTAGCTATTTAGCCCCTCTGCAGTACCGGGCAAAGGTATTTCTCTTGCATAGTTTGTCACATAATCACCACAGAACACTCAGTCCTTCAGAGGGCTGAAGGAGTCTGAGCTGTCTAATAAATTCACCCTTTGCACGGAGAAAATGTTTCACAAGGAAATAATAAAATGGGGTTTCAGTTAGGAAAAAATGAGATAAACTAGTGTAGCAAATAAGTAAAGATTATACACGTAGGCAACCCACTGATCAAATATTTCTTAGGGCTATCGGGAATCTATCAAGGATACTGAGCCAGTTAGATAAAGAAATTACTGAAGAGTGATTTACTGAGTTGTTTAAGAGTCATGTTAGAAATATTATTTTGCTTACAGCAATGTGCTAGCTCTGTTTTATTTAATGATTAGTTAAAAGCTGTGGTAGAATACTGCACATATATGGGAGCTTCAGTCGTTTATTTAACTATTGGTTATGCTTACTGCTACACTGTCAACCTGAAAATATTAATCATGTTATCAAAGGCTTAGCTTTACAAATATTTCCTCTACTCAGGTCAGCATTAAAGAAATACAGTACATTAAAGAAAATATCAGCATGTTTCAGGACATTACCATTTTGGTAGGAGACTTCTGTCATTCGGACATTTGAATCACTGGACATCTGGCCAGAACGGATCTGAAACAATTGTCTGTACTTTGACTCTCAGGAACCAAGAAATAAGGATAATTATGATGTTGATTAATTTGCCTTTGACATATTATGAGCATCTCCACTGAGCAGGCAAGAGGACAGAGTGCTACGGAGAAAAATCCCCAACTAGCAACTCCCTAAGCTGACAGTGGCCCCTTTCTGCAGAGCACTCATATCCTGAGCTCTGCAAATTCCGAGCTGCAGGGAATGGCCACTTTCCAGAATCAGTATTTCCCTCCTCAGCACTTCCCCATGTGAAGCCACTGCCACCTTCCCCTTTGCTGCTAGACGCAGAGGGGAACCTTTGGCCCTGATTGGCACCTATGATGTCAGAATTTCTGAAGTGAATTGGTCTCTTTCCATTGCTACTTGCACTTAATGCTTCCCTTCACTTCTATGTTTCATCGTGCAAAGGGACAAGTAGGAATTTTCATTTGTGTCTATTTTTTAATGGACAGCAGAGGTTATTTTTTTCTCCTTCTGCTTCAAAACCTTTACATTTTCCTGATTTTTTTTTAAATTAATTCCACGCTTTTTTCCTGAAATAAGGGAATCTAAAAACATAAATGTTGCTTTTCAGTCTTCAGTCCTTTTATTTTCTTTCCCAGCATAAGTTGAGACCTGAACTTATTTGAGACCATGTTAAAAAACTTTTAACAAGATGTACTTAAAAAAAATAAGAGAAAATGAATTTGCCGGTTTGCAAAGGTAACTCATGACTAAGAAGTAAGTATTAGCATGTTTGTTTCCCACACAGTGCTCAAGTAAAAACACTCAGTTGCCAAAGACTCCTAATGATTTCTGGTAAATCATTAACAGGTAAGATTAGCTAAATCCTGGATACATCTCATCTTAATTTCCATGATGTGAGCTTCTAGATTTTCAGGGGTTACAGGTGAGGAAAGCATTAACCCCAGTTTTGGAGCCATTTTCTTCTAACTTGCTTTCTTTTGGCTCAGACCTTAAGCTGTGATGAAGCACAGGGGCAGCTTTCACACTTGCCTGTACTCGCAGTACTGGTTTGTTAACTTTATACAGGTGAACATGCTCATTACCGCTAAAATCATAGGAAGGGATCTCAGAAGTTAATTGACACCAGCATTGCAGCAAATCAACTTAAATAGCAAATATACATAGTATAAGCTCTGGAATGAATGCACTCTAATAACAGATATTTCCGGGCTCTGGATTATGATGGATGTACCCAGCAGGGATAAATTACTTCTCTCCACAGCATGACTGTGCCTAGGAGACACATGCTCTGCCTTGTGTACTTTTATCTTTCGCTATACTTCACAGAACCAGAGCAGCACCAACATATAAATGTTCTTGTTTGCTTGCCCCACATAAAAGACAACATGCCACTAGCCTGTTCTTTGCAACACAGGCCTATATCCACTGAACTGGATGCCCATCATCACAGGCAAGCGCACAAGTGCATTTCATTTTGCTGTTAGGTTCGCTCTGCTGTGTTTTAGTTATTCCCCTGGGGCTGGTATCTAACATAGGGGAGCCTGACATTTAATGGATGGTGTACTCTCTGGCTTCCCGAGTCCCATCCAGCAAATACATACGCATAGTGGCTGAGCCGTTTAAAAGCTAGGAATGGGGAAGGGAAGTCTGAGAGGTGATGTCTTTCTGCTATTACTGTTACTACATAGCTATAAGTGCTTAAGTTGTATTTTCTTGCCGCTGGTTTGAAGGGAGAAACTAAGTGAAGAAAGGAAAAATATTGCTAAAGGCCAGTGAAAATCTTGTACTTGCTGAGACCTTTTAAGGTGTGCAGTAGCCTCCCAAGAGAAATAACAAAGGTCCCTTTGCTTCCAACATGTAGGTTTAGGAAGTAGAGAATGTGACAAAACGTGCAAGAATGAAGCATTCTTTATTCTTAGGAAGACCTAGGTGCAATAACAAGCCTTTTCTGTCTTCTAGTTTTACAATGTTAGTTCCTATTTGTGTATCTCTAGATCTAAGAATCTTGTTAGCAGCCAGTTCTTAAGGAGATAATGTACTTTCTCAGTATTAGTAGGTAGCATGACAAATCAGCAGTAATATTCACCTTTTAGTTCCCAATACTACATTATTTTTGTGACAACTTCCACTTTGAACAGGCTTCTAATAGAAAGCCTCAGTGCCTTGGGTCATAAGACAACTAACTTCTGTCACAGGTAAGGAAGAAATTTTCCTGATTGTACAGCGATCATCAGCTACAGAATTGCTTGAACTTTCCTTTAAAGCATAGAGCTTTGCAGAACAATCAAATAAAAACAGTTACAGTCATGAACAAGGTAATACAGAAGGCTAAGAGTATCAGTAATACTGATAGGGTCCTCCTCCATTCAGGCAACAAATTATTCAGTTGTATCTTGGGTTTTTGCAATGGAGGCATAAAGAAAGAGTTGGTAGAAAATAACCTAGTATCAAATGATCACCAATTTATTCAGTTTAATTAACTGGAAGAGAAGTAGCTTGGGGGGTGGGGAGGGCTGCATCCTTTCCCATTAGCACCACTCCGTGCGGCATGGGCACCAACTCACATGCCAGTGCAGCAGCTGCACCGTGATGCAGCCGCCACCCCCACCAGCACAGCTGCATCCAAGCTTGTAAGGATCTCAATTTCAAAAGGATAAACTTTGAAAAATTAAGGAAACTAGTTAATGAGGTCAAGTGGATTAAAGAGCTTAGGGATTTTAATGTGGAGAAGGCGTGAAATTTCTTTAAATCAAAGGTGTGAAAACTGTCTGGAACTTGCATCTTAATCGAGGGGAAAATCTTGTAGGGAAGGGCTCCTGAGCTGACTGGATAAATAACCGCTTCTGAAAGGGCAGGACAAATAAGCAGATAGCCTAAAGGGATAGGGAGTATTCTATGTCTGAGAGGCTAGGAAATAGAGAAGTAGAGATATGTGCCAAAAGTCAAGCTGAATTAGACCTTGTAAATTAAAAAAACCAGCATAAAATTATTTTTTCTTTCCCAGTCATGTATGTATAAATATAAAAGAGAACAGAGAAGAAGCTCAACCACAGTGTAATGAATCGGGGGTCAAGAATAAAATGCTTCAGGGGTGGCACCAAATTTAAATCAAATGTCTTGTTTTCTGTAAGGACAGAAGTGCTGACTATGGGAGGTGAGGACAGGCTGGAAATTAGAATATCCAGGCTGAAAGTAAGGCTAAAAGCCCAATGCAGATACACCACATAGGCCTAAGCATCTCTATCCCAAAAACACTCAAATAAGTAAGTGCATGGAAGTGCAGGTACTGTGGCAGTGAACTGAGCACATCTATCAAGTGGAGCAAGGAAGTTCCTGACAGGGATCAGCAAACAGAGCCTTTATATTTTAGATGATGGTGGGATGTAGGGTAGCTTAAACACTGGAGGCCCCTTAGTCTGATTGCAGTATTACACAAGGCTATAGGGAAAGTCTTGAAAGAGAAATAAAGGAACAAGGGATAAAGCATAAAACGCAACATGGATTTTCCAAAGGGATGTCTTGCCAGACTAACTTGATCTGTTTCTTTGATAATATAACTGCTTTCCTTGATAAGATAACTGATTTCCTAGACAAGGGAAATGCAGTAGGTCTAATCTATCTGGAGTTCAGTAAAGAATTTGATTTAATGCCACTTGGTAAACAGGAACTATGGTTTAATGAAGTTTAGCAAAATGCAGGTAACCAGGCTCCCCAAAATAGGAAAGAATAAATATCAGTAAGACTGACACAAGAAAACCCTACTGTCCCTTCCCCCCAAATCAGTTCATACTATTGGAAAAAGCAAAAGTAAACTAAAACCATCATACTTTAATTTTGTTTTGCACTGTAACACAGAGCTAACTTATATTGAGAGAAATGTGTGTTGCATTAACCAATTTCATGTTATATTTATTAATGCACTAGCTGGACAAAATATTGCTTGTTTTTCAGTAGAATTAATGAAACAAAATGAAATTACATCATTAGAAAAATATGTTCATTTTAAGTGCATCATATGGAAAATAGGAGAAAAATGGTTATCTACCCTGGTGCCCAAATTAATCAAGCATAGTAATAGATTGCAGAAAATCCATGTTTTTGTTTAAATGTATTAACTAGAGAGGCCAATTGAGATTAGTATAGGCAAGCCATCCCTGGACACTGTCTCATTTACAGCACTGCCTTGGAGAATAACGTGCTGGTGCATATTTCTGTGTTGTTGACTATGGTTCCACTCACTCTCCAGCTGGGAACATGTGCTCAATTTTTTATTGGTAATGGGTGTTTTCATGCTTCTACTTTCTCTGTTTACCTGCGTGTTTGCATGAAGTCTATCTAATTTATGGTTGGAGGATTGATTGTGCTCAGAAGAGTTCTAAACACTTTTGGTGAATCAGTCATGTTCCTTGCTTAAAAAAAAAAAAAAAAGAAAAGAAAGAAAAAAGAGGGGGAAAAAAGAAATAAAAAGAAAACAGACAAAAAGCCTCTATGCGTGTAATGTCGCTTCTCACAAAGAGTCTTTTCCCTCCCTTTCCCGTATTGCTTAATAATGTTTGGTATATCTGCATTTTTAAAAGCCTGGATCTGGGGAAATAGCCAGTGGTATTGTGAAATTTACCTTCCTTTGCAACAATTCCAGAAATCAGATCCCTAAAGAGTTTTTCTCCTGCTATAGTCTCCTACATATGGGGACAGAAAATGTGATGGGGAATCCTGAATATTTTTAAAGTACTTAAAGCTTGCTAAAACACTTTGCAATTCACTTTCTTGCTGGAGATGCTCTGATACAGATTATGTTTCAACGGATAGTGATTTACGAATAAATACTTGGCAAACAGTTGGGAGGCAGAGATGTGAAACAATCATAGCCTTGGCTATTGCATTAGCCACATTTTAATGATTTTTTTCTTTCAGAGGGAAGCTCAGCAAAATTATAATTTCTTTAATAAATAATTAACAGTGTATTATTTCAATAAATAAATTAGTGTTTATATAGTAAAGAATACAAATGTTTTGTGCATACATTCTGACCTACTTCTCCAGTCCTTCTTGGCTGTTTCCCAAAGAATTATTTTTAAAAATTAATGATGAACATCAAAATATTTCTGTTTATAACATCATATCAATGGTAGTTAAATCTATAAAATAATTCAATCGTTTATCCTTCTTATCTTGGGAATGTTTAATCAAGCATGATATTTGCTTTAAATTAGCACTGTCAAATGTACATTTGTATAAAATCTCCCAAATCATGAAAGATTTATAATTTGAAATGTATTTGGATTATTCTCTAGTTAATCAGCTAGATAAAAATTAGTAGTACTGTAACTAGAACAATTAATTGGATTTAAAAATTAAAAAATAACTGGCACATGCTACTTCATGTACTGCTTCACTTTGGAAACACAAATAAATCTTAACTACATCAAATGAGTTTTGTGAACTGTTCACTAAATCCTAAATCCCTTATTTTTTCTTTAACAGGCAAAAGTTGTATTTTTTCTAAGGGAGTTTTGAACCAGAAAGGGAGGAATACGTTCTTCAGGTAATGATTCTATAAAAATATTTATGTGTAACAGCTCAGTAAAACGGATATGCATCGAACCACAAATCAAACTTTAAGTATAGAGAACTTCATATTTAGTTAAAGTTTAGGAGTGGGTATTCCTTGTTTTAACATTGTCTTAGGGGTTTCCAGGAGGTGAGGGCTACATACATTATTTTAGTTTAAAAAACCCTTATGTGCTTAGCATGATCAATGATCAAAATCAGCTTGTAAGTAAAGCACCAGTGGATGGACTTTGCTGTACATCCCTGAGAAATGACATCACTGATGACTTGCAGAGAGTGCCTGATGATTAGTGTAACCCCATTTCTGTGAGGGCTGGGCTGGACTGGTAGGGTAATGGCAGCAAATGCAAATGGCAAAAAATGGCATCTTCAAAGACAGTCATACTCATTTCTGGACTGTCCAGAAGAGTTAACTGTGGAGCAGGGAGTTTGGTGTCTGGCAGGTAGACTCAAAGGGAAAAAGGAGGTTTAGAAGGGAGGCACGTGGCTGTTCTTTCTTGGGAGAGACTAAAGGAGCTGGAAGGTACTGGCATGGAGGAGGAGAGGCTTAAAAATATCCTCTGCTCTTTACACTGAAGGAATGCCAGAATTTATAGGTTCTGGAGGTTTTGGGAAAGATAATGAAGAAAAATACTGAACCAGGGGAAAGTGAACAGGATGGTCTTAAATTTGTAGCCTGATCCTCATCCCAGATCCCAGCATCTCTCATGCCAGCCTGTATATCCCAGGACTGTGAATATACTGGTTTGTCTCACAATGCATTTGTTTAAAGGAAACCATCAGGGGGGCTGCCATTTGGGTGAGCAGGGCTTCAGCCTTGGCCAGGAGACCACTGTGATAGAAAAAATCACTGATGTGCCACATCTCTTGTGTTCTCCAGAACTGTTGCTATTTCTTGCTGCTATGAGCAAGTATTAATTTATTATCCTTGTACTCCACTGAACCCCCCAACCTCTCTCCTTGTAGTCCCAAATGATAAACTGATAAAATGTAGGTCCCCTCATTCACAGCAGGATGTGTTTTACTCATTCTAGCAGGCTAGCTATGCTTTGTGCTTTTAAATTCTTTAGACCTGTCAGATAAGTCAGAATCTGTTTCATCTGAGCCTTGTCTTGTACACTATTTTTTCATCTCACAATACTGTCATTAGTCATCACAGGCAAGCTTACAGGTTAATTCAGCCCTTCATTCACCTTCTGGCACTGGAAATGCTGCCTTGGGCCTTCTAGAGCATTGGAAATTCTTCAGAGACTTCTTCCAGTCCTCCAAGGCAGTTCAGAAAATTCTCTGGAGATTTGGGAAATAAACAAGAAAATACCATATAAGACAGATGGAATTTCCTATAATCATTATATATACTGGGCAAGCTTTCTGCAGTCAGGTCTACATTTCATAACGTGAAAATGACTATGGATTTTCATTTGTGAAAGTACGTTAAATATTCACAATGCTGACTAAAATGGAATTTTCTGAACCCCAAAATAAAATAAGTGCCTGTAATAATAATGGCCTTATACAATTGAAATGATGGAAATATGGGTCTGGCTTTCCTGAAGGAGCAAGGAGAAGGCTGAGTTGTTGCAAGAGATATCATCTTACAGCCACAGCAAACTTAAATAAGGCAAGGACTCCACCAGGGTCCCTTTGCACTGCTCTGGTAGTGTACAGAAACTATAAACCTGTCCTAAGTAGGCAAGGGAGTATTTTTGGATTGTGCAGTATGGCCAGGCAAGGGGAGGTATATTACTACGCCACTCTCCTCTGGCTGGTGAAATGTCTCCTTACTGGACCCGTGAAGTCTTGAATACTGAGTGTGCAGTTCAGCTCACCTTCCTGCTCCTTGACTAGTGGAATTATGTCTTGTGCATTTACAGTTAATGCCAATGCCTTTTTCCTGGCTCTGTGATCTCATGTGTTATCAATGGCTTCTGGACAGATGAAAGAGGCCCTGCTAGGTGCCCAGGGCCACATCTGCAGCCTAGCACACATACCTATGCCTTCCCATATGGTCCACGCTCAGCCTTCAGAGTCAAATGTCTTGGAGAAGTCTATCAAACGGTGTTGTGAATGGCAGTGAGGGCTGAAGTTGTCTCTAAGCAACCCAAAACCCTGGAAAATCCCAGGGGACACAAAATAATTTGTATTTACTTTCTGGTTCTCTACCCAAAAATCCTGATTGGGTGTAAGGGCTGTGGCTAGAAAACAGAAACCTGCAGTGTGGCCAGCCTGAAATATGAATGTCCTGCCTTGAAAGTATGGTGTTGTTGGGACATGATGGTGCCTGCTGAAGGCACACACTTGCAAGGAGCAAGGGAAGGCACAATCGAGGATGCACTGTTTGTCCTGAGCAATCTGATCTGCTCACAAGAAGAAATCATGCCTACAGCAGGAAAATGCCTTGAAAGCATTTTTCAGATACCTCAGGAATGTGCATTCTTAGTTTTGTGGAAAACTAGTTTATGCTCGGATCTGCATGAGGTTTCAAAAATTATTAAATAGGAAAAAGCTATTGCCGCCACGGTAGGTGAGGGCTGCCATGTCCTCAGATGTGCTTCTCCTCTCCTTCGTTTTCTTGAGCGTGAAAGATTACCACCTGCAGACAAGCTGCCCTTCAATCCCTTCAGCTTTGGAGGGCTCCTGCATGCCTCCCTGCCCTTCCCCAGTGATCAGCTGCGTGTTGCGTGCAGGGACCTTGTTGGGTGCCCCAGGCTGGTTGACCTTGAGAGTCTCAGTGGGGTTGGAAGGCACAGTGTAAATGAGGAGAGCTCTGGCCCTCTTATACTTTAGGCAATATAGAAATATCCATATGTATCCGCTACTGCTGGAAAAGAAAATCTCACACTATCCTGTGTGGTAGAGTGCTGTCTGGGGTCTGCTGATCTGGCAAGCTGTATTTTTCATGGCAGTGAGTTCTCTTGCATTTTATCAATTTAAGAGTAAAGGTTGCTGGAGGTTGGTTTGGGGTTTTTTCCTTCATTTTCCTTGTTTTGACTTCCTAAAAATTCAATGACCTTTTTTCAAAGAAAAGACAGAGGTTCGTGTTTCTGAGATCAACGGCAAGATACAACGGTTCAGTTTTCTTCCTGATGTGTATTTGCTCTGTGGTATGGCAACCACTGCACCACAGCGGCTTCCCAACACTGCTGCTCCCCAGACTTCCCTTATTCCTTGCCGTCTCTTTCTAAAACATCTAATCTAAGTAGGTCCCAAAAATGAGAACATTCCCACTATTTTTTTTTCATGTAACTACACGAGGGAGGGCTGTGCATCAGCAGCAAGAAGCTGCAGTACTAGTGCTCAGGAAATACCACAAAGCAGAATTATTTACCTACATCACAGACACTGTTGCCGTGTCCTCATCACAGTAGCTTGGGCTGGAGACCATGACATGGCGCACATTCTCTCTCTTCCCAGTGGTATTAAGGTCAGAAAGCAAAATACGAGCTTGGGAATTAAGCTTTGGAAAGAGGGGCTGAGAAGTGACTTTCTATCTCCTGTCCCTGGCCTCTCTGCTTCACTAGCTGAGCACCCAAATCTGCTGACCTCCGGCTGGAGGAAGGACTCTGCAGAGCAGAGGTTTCTACCACCGTGTTACGCTGCAGCTGCAGTGCAAAGTTCTCAGCTTTCAACAAGGAGTTATTAATGCTGTGACATTTGTGCTGCAGCCATCGATCAGCTATGGTGTGATTTTTTTAGCGATTTCCTGGTCAAGCAATCCCTAGATAATTTAAGAAAACATGACATAGTTGTGCTTCTTTCTGCTGCTTATGTGACATGATTGTTCTATTGGCAAGCATAAAATCAACACCAAAACCCGTCCTCAGTTCTTTGCAAGTTTTGGAGTCCAACGTATTTTTGGTCTCTGATTTTTTTTATTTCGCTCGCGTCTATAAGGGCAGGTTTTATTCCCTGGTTGCTGTATGTGTTATACCTCTATCAGACCAGTAGGCCTATATTACAAGTGTGGGTTTGGATCTCGACTCATATTTTAAGTCCCACTAAAATTCAAGGTCTCTTGGAAAACTGGGGTTTGAGTTTTTCTGATGGCCATGCCTGTTTCCCTTTTTAGAGAAAGAACAGCTCAAAATCTACATACAATTAGATTTCCCAGCACATAGGTTAGCTTTCTTTCCAGTCTCCATGACAGTGGTATTTTGATATTGGATTCTGCTTCTGCTCTAATTGATAGCCTGGACAACATCAGTCATCCACCAGTTGTCTTTATTTACTCTTTATTTTGTTCTTGTTTTATTGGACCTCTTTGCATTTGAAGGAGAAAGAAGGTGAACTTTAAAATACCAGCCAGTCTTTACCTTTATTATCTACCTTCACATTTCTTCTAGTACTTTTGGTTTTCATCAAAGGAAGAGGTATAACGTATGCACCATCATATATGAAAAAAGAATCAAAAAGTGTGTGGCAGTGGTAACCTGTAGTCTGAAAATATTTTGGGGGAGTTATGTTCAAGGGAGTGGACATTTACCTACGCTGTTTGTAGCAGTGGGCAGAGCTGCATGGTGGCTGGGAATGGATCGGACATCCTGTAGAAACTGTTGGTATTCACACATGCTGGAAGAGCAAGTAGGATGAGGAACACAAGCCAAAAAGCTGCAGGGTAGATATCCCTGACACAATTACACAGCAAACTCATAAATCAAACTTATCTCAGAGGTCATACAAAGTGTGCTTAGTTCACAGGTTTCAAAATAAATTATTTCAGCTGTTTAATTTGGTTTTTGTTATTTCAAATGAATTTAAGCAAAGGTTTTCATCTGAGGAGCATGCATTGTCAAATGAAAGCAAAACTTTACCTAGGTGGTTCCAGAGGAGATGGAATGTTTTCCATTTTATAAAAGTACAGTGCTAAAAATGTTTATTCCTTAATACTCTGTTGCCCATAAAGTAACGAACACAACTACAGTATTTCAAAGTTTATTGCTCTGGGTAGGCTAGGATAAAAGGCCATATGTTTCTAGCAGGGTCTCTTCAGACCAATAAATGTAATGTTGTTTTGCTCATTCAGAACAGAGAGATTCAACTGTATAACCATTTCAGTTTACTACAGAAGCTTTACTACAGAAGCTTTTACTGTAGAAACACACCTTTATCCATGGGGGTACTTGCTTTGTTTCCTTAATGCTAATAATGTATTCTTTCTTTCTCAGAGTGTTTAAAGATGATTATTGCAGCTTGCTGGCACTGCCTCTGAATGCCAAAGCCTTCTCAGCCTTCTTAAAAATTCTGCATTGGGTATTATTCATTTAGTTTTTAATTATTAGCATTTATATCTGTTTTTACATCTTTGCATATCACTCAGATGTTCAAAGGGAGTATTCCCACGCTGCCAGTCTGAAGAGCTTCTGTTTGAAGGCACCGGCAGCCCAGGGAACCCTCCCATACGCTGTCTGTGGCCAATCCAAAGAGCTGATGACTGGGTTCTGCCAGTGCACATTAAACTGATACTATTTTGGAGTCACTTTATCTCTGATCTTAAAATAACGAGCTCAAAAAGATTATTTCAGTGTCTTTCTAACAAGTTATGCTTGCTTTGGTGTCTCTGCTATTTCTTGTTACTCATATACACTTTGTTTTCCATTACATATTTACCCTTTATGGTCTGATACTCTATTTTCTAAATAAGCTGAAGGCGGCTGTGACTGCTATGGCTGGGAACCTCCTGCGGAGGCTGCTAGAGAGATAAAGTGCAATTACCAGCATTAGCTGGATAACATATAAACTGTGTTAGATGCCATCTAGAACATTTTTCACATAAATTACTCAGCATTTCCACTACCCCCTCCCCCTGTTTCTTTGTACTTGGGGAAGTAACTTCATCCATAGCTTAAATGGGATGTAAGCCACATTTTTGTGACTTTCTCTTTCTCCCTTGGTTTCAGGGTCAAAATTAAATTCCATTTTTAAAAATTGGCCTTTTGATATATACCCATGCATTTTTAAATCTCCAAGGATAATCTCTCTGCCAAGTCCTGATTTCCGCTGTTCTAGCTTATGCTAGCTTCTTCTGTTCTCATTTTTATCTTGTTTTATAAAGAGTCTGTTCACATCATACATGTTCGTGCTACATGTATGGGAGATCTAGGAACTTTAAAACCTACTGAACTATTTCAGTGCATATCTGTAAATGCCTACCAACTTCATCAAAATACTTAAGACAGATCCTGGAAATTCCTCTAACGCAGGAACAGTAGCAGTGTTAAACTTAATTTGTATTAGACATCAGAGAATCAACATTTAAGTTGCAGGGAATAGGGAGAGAACTCCTAAAAATTAAAAACTTCTATAAAACTGAAGTTTGCACTATATTACAAATCAAACAATCCAATCTTCAGTTAGGTTTCTCTGTCTTGTGTATTTTTTATTTTCTTGACTTATATTTTGCTATGATTAGGTCTTTTTGCTATTTTCTCCCCTATGGCTTATTTGATATCCAGACTTGGCTTACACTGCAGCCTTAATATAATTAAGTAAAAAATGTCAACCAACACAATTTCTTTTGAAACCAATCTGTCTTAGTTCCAGTGTTCACACAACTCATTAGTTCCCTCCATTTGATTTCCAATTTCCTCTAGCCCTTGAATCCTCTAGCCCTTGGGTATCTTTATATCACATTATTATCTGCAGACTAGAAAACCCTTTCTGTATGATAGATATCTTGTTCTAGATATGCTATTTGACTTGAAAAGTTGAATAGCTTGTCTGGTGTTTAACACAAGGTAAGTTTCTGCATGGGTGTTAGTTCAGAGGAGTTAATGAACCACAAATGTGCACACCTGTATACCAAATACTCATGTGAACTGAACTTATTCTACATTGCCCCACTGATTCTTTCTGCACACTTCCCATCACTCTTCACAATGAAATATATTGAAAACTTAAGTTTATGTGCTTTTTAAATGTTTTTGTCTTCTCTGGTAGAAAATTTTTGACCAGCTACAATTAGTGACTGAACTTGCAGAATAGCATGCTGCCTGTGTTTTGCTCCTTGCTTTCTCACAGCTTTTTTACCTAATGATAGTGTTCTGTGGGACAGAATAGTACTCTGTGATTTCAGAAATTTTTTTGTGGGTGTTACTGCCTGCTGCAGTTGCTGTGCCTGCATAACGAACTGCAAAAGCCCTACTGCGTGGGTGCAGCACAGGTCAGCAGAACTGGATTTTCTATTGATGAAGTTTCACCAGTTTCCTGTGTGTAAGTTGAACTCACTTCAAATAGTAAGGCTCTGTTGGCTGTGGGGTTTAATTTTTAGGATTTTGTTCCCCAAGCGCACCTATAACAGCAGTATATTCATGTAGCCTTGACCTTTTTATTTACTGTCATTTGAGTGGATCTATTTAGAAAAACTAAACCTGGCTAGAGTAAACATCAGCCATGGCCAATCTTAGGTGCATTCCTTTGTACTCACAAAGAAACATCATTAGAAACACGTGTAAGTTCAAAACTTAAAGTCTTCGTATTATGTTCCAGATATCTCAGGTGGCTTCATGTTGTTCAGAAAGCTCACAGGGGTGTTGTGTGGACACGATCCACTTGCTGGATTGCAATGAAAGATGCTTGAGAATCTGGCACGTGCCAATGAAATGGTGTAGAACTGCATTCTTTCTTTCTTGAGCCACCAAGTGCTATTTTTGTCTTCACAACAGGTAGCTCTTCTGCTTTTTTGTACATCATGGAGATAATTTTTCAAAGGAAAGATCCTAGTCAGATGCTAATTTCATTATTTTCATTATTACTTTTATCACCCTATGACATTTCAATGTCAATTTGAAATGTTTTGTAACCTTGAGACAAGTGACACTGTGTAGCATCTTTCAAAGGAGACAAATTGAAAATTAAGTGTAAGTGTTAATTTTGTAAAAATGACTTGAAATGTTGTTTTAATAATTTTGGATACATGCTGTTGTTTTTACCTGGCTGCTTTCAGTGGCTGCAATGTTAAAAAGGGAACAAATGTTGAAGCCTTTTTTACATGTCCTTGAAATCTTTGGCAGTCACGCCAAATCAGATTATGTAGCAAAAAAAATGCACATGTATTGTACCGTATGTTATCTCTGATACCTATGAACATCTAGATATAGTAGAAAAGAATGTGTACTTCAAGTCCGTACAGCAATGGTTTCCTGAACAGGAAAAATGGTACCTAGAGAAGCATATGGTACTTCCAAATTTCCACTCTGATATCTCTAATTCCATTGTGGATATTTGTAGAGAGGAAAATGGGGAGGGACAAATTTATGTACCAATCAGGACAGGATATGAAGAATACTGGTATGTTGGAGTTTAAGGGAGTATTTGAGTTCAGGATACTCTAACATGAAAAAGTAAGAGATGTGGTACAAAGCTGGTAGAAAGATGAAAGCCGGCAACATGTAAAAAAAAGAAAATTTATCTCTAAGAGGAACTGGTTCAGAAACGTCATTTACTGTGCCTAGTTAACTTACTAGTGCTTTGAAAATCTGAAACATGTGTGATGCACACCATCAGATAGGGGATTTCTTAAATTACAGTTGTATGCTAATTACTCACTTCAGGCAG
>WAAD01028306.1:52777-100951 GCA_013389945.1 Fregata magnificens
TAGCTGGTCATT
Organism: Fregata magnificens; assembly: GCA_013389945.1. Lineage (NCBI taxonomy): Eukaryota > Metazoa > Chordata > Aves > Suliformes > Fregatidae > Fregata > Fregata magnificens. Next base: position 52,790 of record WAAD01028306.1, read on the forward strand.
ATGCACCATGTAAAATAATTTGATGCCCTATGATGCATACAGGCTAAGTAAGGCCATCTTAAATAATTTTTATTGTGGAATGATTTCTTCCATTACAGATTCTATGCGCTGTAAAATAGCATGGGGCTGTAACAGTCACAAGCCAGTGTGTACTCATGTATCTTGCTGCAGCGAATGGTTCAATGTGAGAATGAATCCCTTCTGGCAGGCTAAACTCACGGCCCTCTGTATTAGTGGCATCTGCTCTGGCATATGAATCAGTCTTACTCTTAGTGGGTGCATGCCAAGCAAGTAGAGGTTTCTAGGGGGCAATACGTAATCTGTTCAGACCCACTCCCGCAGCCCCCATGAGTGGATCCATTAAGTACAATTAGTCTTGTAATTAAGGGCCACGGTATTAAGCCCTTCAAGCATTTTCTTCTCCTTTTTGACAACACAGAATCAATCTTGTGACAGCTTCCCTGACATACAACCTTAGATCTTGATAAACAAAGTGCGAGGATTATAGCTAAAATGATGTGAAAGCCAGTAAAGCATGAGGTGCTCTTACACAAATTAGACTCCTTCAGACCTGTGGAGTAAATAGGTATAAATAGAAGGGGAATAAGTCAGTGTTATGTATACACAAAGGGGATATAAAGGTGTAAAAATGTGAGCTTTAGAGACATAAATTGCGTCTTGTGCAGTGTCAGTAATTTTGGAAGCAGCAGTGTGAGTTTTTGTACGGTCTTGGGAAACGCTCAGTAGTTGTAGTACAAAGAAATGTAGAGTGGAAGTTTTGTGGATTAATAGCTACTATGTGATTTCCTGGGATCGTCAGTGTGTGTTTATGGACAGAGAGGTAAGGACTGGGCTGATCTCAGTGACTTTGGGACACAAACGGGCCATAAAACTCCTATGTCCTTTGAAAAGTTTTATTATGTTGAACTGGGATCTTTAAAGGGAAATAGCTGAACAGAAAAAATTCAGTGTAATGTCATCTAACGTGAATCACCACAGAGCTGGCTCTGAATAGGACCCAGAGTTTATAGACATTCAACAATGTTTGCGGACAAACCAAAGTGATCCTCAAAAAATGGCAGATGTCCTATAATCTGATCCTGTTTTACTTACAGCTAAAAGGTCAGGTTTTTGTCTGTTTGGTGGTGCACAATAGTTACTCAAATATTTCTACTAGCTCTGAAACCTTTTGGGGAGAAAAACACAAACCCAACCATACTGAAAAGCATTTAAAAGTGTTCAAACGTGGTTACTTATAAAATACTGTAGCCAAAATAGTTTTACATTTGCTGCCATATTTCATAGTTTAATCAAGGCTTTTATTGCTTAGTTGGGTACTTGCTTAAAAAAAAAAAAACACAACAAAAACATTAGTTTAATAAAGAGAAACATTCGTGACATTACATTAATCTTTAAATGCTAGAAATCTGAGGGTTGGATCCAGCCTTAAGTCATGGTACAACAAATCTGAAGATCCTGTACAAATCGACCACAACAGCAGGTTGTAAAAATCACCACAGAATCTGATACAGCATAACAGCACTAGTGGTCTTGCTTGAGCTTCTGGTGCTTCAGTTCTTCCTGTGTGTTGTATGGGTTAGCAAGGAGGTTCTTTATGTAATCATATGAACAGTAATACAGCTGGCAAATAGGACTGAGTTTGTTAATGTCTGATTTAAAATTAAACCAGCTGCCTTTTCTCAGTTCCTCAATATCCGTGAAAAGGCAGGTAGAAAGATGGGCTGACAGCAACCTCCCCCATTTAGGTGAGAGGAAACAAGTTGGGTGGGATTGTTGCCTTACCCTACAAAAAATACTGGCTGATAATCTCCAGATGAGTTTACTGGTGAGTAGTGTCTCAGTTAAACTTTGTGATTTGTCATTGTTCTGCATGCTTTGAGCAATGACATGAATACTGCAAACAGGATGGCAGAATACAATGCCAAATCCTCTGCAGCTCAAACTGGTTGCTGTAATGTCCTACCGTTAATAAGCATTAATTTTCTGACTTTACCGAGCTCACACATGCAGAAATCCTCTAAATTTTCCTGACCCCTAGGGCATGTAAGAACAGCAGCATTGTACTTAAATCTGTAACTGTTTGTGGTATATTGGCTTTAAGCACGGCAAGGACTGAGGTGATACTGCATATTCAGGAATAGAAATAGTCCAGATACAGAGTTTGCAAGGCAGCCTCCTAGCTGCTTGCAGATGCAGCTGGTTTGCGTTGGAGGCTGCAGCTGAAAATGAAGTGTGGCTGGATCCAGCTTCTAAATATCAGGCCAGAACCCCAGCTGATGTATGCTGGCACAGCTCCACTGAAGTAGTTATGGTAGTTTATGCCAGTTAGGCTCTTGCTCAAGAGCTTTTCTGATGTGCTAACTTGGTGTTGTTGGCATTTGTCTTTATTGCTCTTCTGATCTACATAAGACAATCCTGATTTCTTAAAAATGCAACTTTAGCCTTCCCAACACAAGGGCTGTTTGTACGTGTGACACTATCAAAGCAAAAAAAGCTGTCAAAACAAAAATGCTACTTCAGTGTAGGAGAAACCTCACACAGTCACTTTATGTTCAATTATCCAGCTGTGTTGCAAAAAATACTAGTGTTTGGATTAAGTGAACTGTCATTTGTAGGGTGTATTTTGAAATATGTTGTGTTTTGAAGGCAATGGACCTCGATGTTTCGTCAGCTTTGTATTACTGAAAAATTTGGGGATTTCCTAATTACTGTTAATAGCCAATGAGTATATATTCTTCACTACTTACTGGTCAGTAGATTACTATGGAAATATGCTTCCATCTATTTCAGGAATATAGATCAGGTTAAAACTCTGTCTCCTCTGTTACTGTGGTCAATATTAGGTGTTTCTGATGAACAACTACTCAAGTTTCCTGATTCTAATAGTGCTTTGAAATGTGAAGATTTAATAATGCTTCTAAATTATGCAGTACACAAACTTCAATGTTATAAATTAAAAATTGAGACCATTTACAGTTTTATAAATGTCTGTATGCTAACTGTTTACCTTTCATTCTATATCATGTAAAACATGTATCTCCTCAACACCTATTTCAGGTTGTTGGTATAAAAGGATTTTAATTTTTTTTTACTATGAAAACTGAAACTTGAAGCAAAAATATTTGTTCTGAAGAAATGAAAATATCTGACATATTCAATTCTATTTGGAATTATAGAGATACAGCACCACAAAATAATCGTAGGATTAGTATTCAGCTCGTGACTATTCAGACTATTGCTCAGATAAAATGACAAAAACAAATGTGAAAGTTCTATGAAAAAACATCCAAGGCTGTGAAAGTCTAAGTACAGGGGACATATTCTGTAGTATCTATTCCTCATCTTTCTACGGTTTAATCAAATACCATGTTAATAACTCTGATACTGTAAGACCTTTTACTAGCTTGCTCTGATGTTTTTCTGTCAAGGGCTAACTAATAGTTTTAGCTCTCCAAAGAACAACATAACAAAGATAAGGCAAATGCCAGGAAATGTATTCATTAAATAGTCAAGAGAATGCCAAGGACAAGCTGACTGTATAATGTGTTAGGAGAACATCAATATTTGAGAAAAGGAAGATGCTGCTTTGGTATAACATATTTGTGAAAACTGGAATAAGCATGTTTTAAGCAAAGCTTCTCTTTAATTATTGTCTGAGTTTCACATAAAGTCTGCTTCATCAACTGGATAAATATTTGACTGCTGTTCAGTAAATTGCATTAGTTTACTTTAACTGTATGCTCAGCCTTATTCAGGCATCCTACATTAGGCAATGTAGTGTGTAATGCATCTCTGCAGGTGACCAGAGCTATTCTCTGTATGAGGTAAATTAAAACTCATATTTTAAAAATTAAACATTCTTGCACTTCATGATTTCAATATTTAATTATAACCTGTGTCAGGGCCTAATCTCTGACTGAGTCAGGCATGAAATTAATCAAAAACGAGGCAAAAGCTTAGCAGTTCTACTGCACTGTAAAAATAATTTTTTCAGCAATTCTGTGATTCTTACAGAGGTTTTATAAGAAAGATGCTGGTGAGCATGTAGTTAGGGCAACAGTTAAAAGGTTAGTAAGTAGCCAAAATCATGATGATTTTTGTTAGTTGCCTTGAAAAAAACCTGGCAGAACAGTTTAATCCTGAGATGTGAGTGCACTGAGGACATTGTAACATTACAGATGTGATCAGAAATCTCTGACTCTTTCTAAATCTATTTCAGGAAGAAAACCCAACTACATTAACAAAGCACAGCTTTGACATTCTCATGGAAGTTGCATCAGGCTACTAATATAGGAGAAGATTATTTTATATGAAGTTAAGTATCCTGCAGCTATACAGAGTGCAACTATATTTTACTTTACAAAGTCCTTGTGCAAATTAATTTTCTGTAAATGAACCATTTGTAGTTATATTTTTTCAACTGATGGAAAAAGCTGGTGCAGAGCAGTGAGTTTCTTTTTCACTGTGCATAATAATCTTATCTTTCCCCCCTTTTAATCTGCTCTTTTAAACTCAACAAGTTCAGCATCAAGCTTTTTAGTTGAGAAACAAAGGAAATGGTGAGGTGCTGAAAAGGCTGAAAGTAATTCTTGAAATTTCACAAAGTTGAAGCTTTTTCTGCAAAGTCATGAGATTGTGCTTTGGTTTTACATGAAAAACATAGGTTCGGTCAGGTTTGGTTTATTTTGATGAATTTGTGCATTTTTTGTGGCCTCAGCACTTCCTGAAACGAATCATCCATAAAAACAGGAAGTGCAGATAGGGCCAACAATAGTGGAAAAATTCCCAAACAGGCTTCTAAAAGCTGACTGAACTGCTTTTGGCATAACAATATAAAGTATATAAATATGTTTGAACATACAGTGTAAATGGTAACTTTCTCCCATCCCGGCACAAAGCTGACTGGCTTCTGAAGGCAGTCGGGTAGCAGGACCGGCAATTATTTTATTTAGCTCAGCTCTATATTCTGCTCAGACACAGGCTGCCTTTGTGGTTTTAGGCTAATCATGTGTAACTGGCTTAGTTTTACCTGTTGTAAAACTGTTCACATGGCTAATGATTTTTCTGAGAATTAGGAAGGTGTTTGACACATGAAAAATTTCTTATTGATGGAAGAAATATTTGGAAGGCGGTAGCTGAGCACGAACTTAACTGCTAGTTTGTTTATTTGGGAGAAGGAGCCATTCTAGCAGGCACAGATCTTGAAGTGCCACATTTTAAAAAGAAAAAAAATTTTTGCAGAGTTTATTCATACGAGTCTGCTGCCCAAGATTGCCAAGAGCAAGTCTAGCCCTTGGTGATAGTTTGATAACCAGCAACTTATACCCACTTTGTTCTTTTAAGATTATCCCTGAGCCCTGGAATCGCACTGAATCTCATCACTGAGAATATTTCACACCCATTAAAGTACCTTGGCTAGTTGCAACTGGAAATCTACCTGGCTTCACCCAGCGAAGCTGATGTTCTCAGGAAATGCCTCTTGCTCCCCAGACATATGCCATATAAGAGAGCTGGTGTTCATGTTGTGCCACTGTTATTGCTTTTATTCCCCCCAAAATAAAGTAAGTAAATGTAGACTAAATAATTCCCTCCTGTGTTCAAAAGCCAATCCAGTTGTCCTTGGGAAGCCAAATCTTGTGAGGGCTGTGATGACTTACCAGGTGGGACTTACCAGGCCTAATTCTGCCTTGTTGCCTGGGCTTAGCTGAACCAAACCACCTAAACAGGATTTGCAGTCATTAATGTACCTTCTGGTGAATCTACCAATTATTTTAATGCCATATACTCATCCTTTATAAGTAGTTTAACTTCATTATAACATTTCAAAAATATACAGAAATACTGCATGAAAAACAAGCTACGTGATCTAATGCACTGGTAAAATAAATTATTACAAAGTATATTTGTTTTTAATAATGTTGGACAGCTTCCATTATGTGACATGAATATTACATTTAGTTGTTGAGCTGAATCTGTTAAGAAAGGTTTAGCAGGCTTTCTGAGTATATATTTTTAGTAGACTGGACTACAGTATAGAAATTCAGAAGCTTGTTTTTCAGTTGATTTAATAACATTTTGGTCACATTAATATACTTTTCTAATTTCCTTCAGGCTTTTTCGGGTTCTTGGAGATCTGGAGTTTCTGCTGTACTTCTGGTTACAGGATAAAATCTGGTTCTTTATAGGTTTCTAATGTGTAGTGAATGCAAATGATTTAAAGCAGTTTGGTGGGATTATATTAGCCAGCATAACTGCTGCTGTCACTCAAGCCTCCCCAGGTGTTCCTCCGAGATGCCTCAGCTGCTGCTCAAGCAGAGTCCATGCAAACTCTTCAAAATCAGAACCACACATCTCATGCATGGTGCTCCCTTTTCCATGGGGGGAGAAAGATTTAGACCCAGATCTCATCTCAGAGAAAAGATATTTCTCCAACACATTGAATAAAAATATCAGCTCAGAACAGGCCCAACTTTTAAGTGAACTCAAATAGTTTATTCTTTTTCAAATAATGAATGTTATCATTTGTCTTTACCTTTTTCAGACTTGAGTCGACATGCTAAAGAGTTATTGCAGAGTATGTGTGGTTGCATTTGGTGAGCCTTACACAATCACATTTGTTAAAACCTATTTTAACTTTTTTCTGATTTTGAACTATATAAGATACACTGTACTCTGAATGATAGATGCTTTGCTTATAAAACAAGATTTATGACAACAAGGATATTGTTATACACATAGTTATTGTTATGCAGTAGAAGAAGATAGATGAAAAAGTAACCACTCTCTTTTTCATGCAATTCAAAAAGACTTTTCTTAGCAGCCTGAGGGTTATTTGGTGTAACACCCTATTTACTGGGAAACTTCAATAATTTCCCAATATTTTCATTTCTAATAATGGTATAAAACAATTACAGTTTTAGGAGTTCTATAACCCTCACTGCTCTAGAGGTTTTCTAAATATTTTCATTATCTGATAGAAAATGGCTTTCTGCTCAGTATACCATACAAATCTGACCATGAAGTTACTTACTAGGGTAAGTGAAAGGTGTTGGTCTGTGCTTTTATTGCCCTATTTATGGAGTGATTGCTAAACCCAACAGTACCTTATAACCTCATGAATAAATCATGGAATCAGTCACTGTATTTATAAAAATGTCTTGTACTTCTTTCCAGTTTCCAGCATTTGAACATCTTTGGGTGACTGAAAAATATAATTACTAAATGGCGAGCAAATAAAGTTATCAGGGCTGGCTTCTGTGGCTCAAAATGCTTGCAAGCAAGGGCTCCCCTGAATTAAAGAACTCTGAATGTCAAAGCTAATTCTTCTGCGTTTACACATACGTACGCATGTTCATGTTTTCGTGACTGTCTGGCTAGGAAGGAGTTTATGGTTCTTTTCGAATGCAGAGACAGCCTTGCACTGAGAGGTAAAAATCTCACATTTAAAGCTGTGTCACAGTGCTGTGCCTCCTACCTAACCCTCCTCTTCCCACACAGTCTTTTGGACCGGAGGACATGAAGCTTATGGAGGACACGAAGCTTATATGCATGAGCAGAGCAGGCAGCTCCTTAGGCAGAGTGTTGGAGCAGCAAAGCAGTTCCACCGTGGGGCAATGACAGCACTGCTGACTGCACACCTGGTCCCACTGCATGCCAGCTCTGCTGTGGTCCCCCAGCTCCATCCCACCCCACCGTGTCCAGGGATGGGAACCAGCAGGGACACCAGTACGGTTGCTGCACGGCAATACTGCACTGAGTTCATGTTTCTCTTGCACCATTGAACCTTTAACCTGCTCCATCTGAGGCTCAGGAGAGCAGTGAGATCTTCCTAACGTGCAAAGGCAGAATCAGAAGCATAGCATGCGTGTTGGGAAATCTAATGTTGCTGCCAGGTCCTGAAAGCTTTATCATGCTCCCCTCGACATTTATATTGATATTGCCAGCTGTTTCCCATTGCATGGCTGAGTACTGCAAGAAAATGACTACAGCAACAAATCTCATTAGATGCCATACAAACATCATGCTGCATTAATATCTCATAGATCCACACACTTGGTCTAAGCTGCGTTTTGTGCCTTTTATTTAAAATTCCATCGTCCCTGTTGATGACTTTACTAACGTGCTCCAGAAAACTGTGTCAATGATGGACAACATCTTAATTTAAAACAAGCTGGCAGTGCTACCTCTTCCTAGAAGACAGCCACTGAACACTCAGTGGTCCTGGGAGTCTCACTGAGTCTGGACTTGCTAGTGAGTCTTGCAGGCGGTTGGAAAGATGCTGTAAGTGGTGTCATTGGTACTCACCCTTAGGCACTAATCAAATAACCAGTGGATCCTGCGGCAGGTATCACAAAGCTATGACCAAGGCTATTCCTCACAGATTGCATACTTGAGGCAGTGAGAGCCACCACTTATGCTGGCTCTTTGACACCACAATATGGGAACGTTGCTCCCAATTCAGGTCCTTCACACAGCTGGTCCAAAACCCTGTTAACTCTCCTGTGCCTAGTGGTAGTTTAAAAAGCTGATTTCGTTTATTGAAAGCAAGTAAAAAATCTCATAACAGGGACTATGTCTACATGTTGCTTTTAGTGCAAAAGATTCTAGTTGGTTAAGTCTTTGTTATATCTATGTGCTGTACATATTTGGCTGTAAATAGTCCAGTACTGTAAGTAGGGAAATGGTAAATTAGTTTTCATTTAAATGCAGTAAAAAGTAAGTTTAGATGATTTACCTTCAAGGAAGTGTAAACATTTCCATGCAAATTGGGTCGACCTGGGACTCATTTGAAAAGGATATGGGAACATTTATTTCTTTGAACGTCGAAGATATCTAACCTAACAAAATGCAGATTCGGTGCTTCTGACAGGCACAGATTGTTCCTTGGAGATCTTGTGAACAGTTTCTCTCTGAGTCTGACTTGCCAAATATAAATCCTTATCTATCTCCAGCACTTGCTGCATTGTTTCACCCCTTGTGAAACACTTGCTCCGATCCTATTTTGAATTGTTTTATGTCTTCTGTACTGTTTTATTGTATATTTCAGGTGCCTGAAACTAAATCACTAGGACACATCTTTTAATATATGAAAGGTTGGACATATATATATATATATAAAGTACATATATTAAAAGTGCTAAAATTAGATACACAGATAAGTAACTGAAACTTGGACTTTCACATCATGACTTTTTTTGTGCACTTCTGGCTTATTTCTAGTCCTTTTCAGACCTGACCTTGTCTTTGAAGGTAGAAATTCAGTGAAAAGTCCACATTTGCCATCTCCCCCTCCCCCCCACCCCCACTCTAGTGTTAAATGTGTACACTCTAATATTAAATCTAATGACTGATTGTTTTTGGAAGCATTGGCAGCATTCATCCTCCACCTGCTGGTATCCTTTCAGTGACAATTTCTGTGCTATAAGCATTTTTAAATAGTTCCTGATACAGGAGAACAGAATAGACTCAAGATGTAGACAGTTTTAAATGTATGAAAAGGGAGTTGTCCTCATATGTAACATTTACTTATCAAAACATCAGGAATGTATAAGAGGCACTTCTCAAGTAACTGTAGTAGTTTATATAGGTAAAAGTATAATTTTCCATGTAAATGAGGAAAACAAACATACTGGTAGTCTCAAGCTTATTCTTAGATAACGGGGAATCCATCTTCATTTAGACAATTTCAATTACTTGTTAATATTCCATTAATATTTGGAGGGCAGAACCAGTATGAGGGCCAAACACATTTTTCTCAGGGTTCTTCATGATTACTGTCTTTCATCTCATATAAAGTATTTGTTGACAAAGGGAAAGGATGATTCAGAAACCAATAACGGTTTATACTGCATTTATCTTAAGAGAAAGAACCATTGGGTGACTATAAGAAATGAATATCAATCTTTGTTATTAGTTTCTTCCTATGCTAGTGTCCACATCATGTGGACAGCCCGTCACTGCTTTTTGTCTGATTGCCACCTATATCTGCAGTGTCAGTGGAAAGTTATTAAAATGAGTGAACTCAGGGGCTAAACAAGTCTGTCTCCAGTTCAGATTTAAGGCATATTGGCAAGGTAATGTGGGTGAACTCCCAGAGGCAAACAGACAGTATGTCTGTCATATGAGAAAAAAACCCCTAGAAGATCTGAGTTTCAGAGCAGCATTTGGAGCAATATTTGGACACTTAGGCATAGGAGTGCAATCTTTTGGGGGAATTTTTTTTCCCATGGAAATACAGGTCCATGATCAGGTTATCTTACCTGCAGTGAGTCTGATTTATTGTCCTCTGAATGTGGATGTAGAGCTATGTGATTGCATTAGTCTATTAGGATTCCCCAAGACCTCTCAACCTTTCTGATGTTACCAGACATTTGGAATCTTGGATGACATAGGATGAATCCTGCACAAGCAAAACTTATAGTAGAAAAATCACCAAGACCAGGGAAACGCCGACATACAGTAGCCTTATTAAAGTTGTTGGTTTTCCTTCAAAATTTTTCTGGTCAGATACTCCGGCAAGAAAAAACATAATCTGAGAGATTAAGTTTGTGGATAACTTGTATTGTTTCAAACCTGTATTATTTTAAAAATCATATACCTCTCTATATAAAGTTAACATGTGTTGCCTGTATTTTAAACTCCTCTGTATTAGCCATAATTGAGAAATTGTTTTCTCTGAGTTTCACTTTTTTTCTCATATTTATGGTCAACAGAAAGCCAAAGTGTAATTATTTTCCTAATATGTCTTGTTACTCTACCCTGCTCTCAAAATTTATAATTCACATTCATTTTAAATAGCAAAAATTAAAGAAATATGCATTCGTGTGACTGAAAGAACATTAAAACTTCCATTACCCATGATTTCTGGGAGAGATGGCAATCTACAAAACAAAGTTACTATGATGTGATGTGGTACTTCATTTCACATATCAAGAACATTCAATGAATAGTTTCATAGGGAAGCACTTCTTTTACATCTCTTTAGCTATGTCCTCTTGCAATGAATTTTGATTAATATTTCTGTGGTGAGTACAACAATCAAGTTTGAAAAAAAGGTTCTAAAGAATAGCCTGTAATGTATGTTTAGCTATGTTAATGCAGTAGCACTGCAATACATGCAAAGAATCAGGCTGAAAAATATAAGTTGGCATGAAATAGTATTTAGAGTGTGCAGCAGTCCATCATATTTGCTTCAACTTAACTTATATTTGGCCCATATTTATTTGACAATATGTCTGTGAGTAACTTGTTTGTCATATGCAAGTGGTGTCTGGGTTAGAGCAATGACACTCTGCTGCTGGACCGGGTGTGGCGGCTGCTGGGGTCGGTGTGGAAGCTGGAGCTGGTGGGTGCTGCCACCCCTCAGCACTGCCGTGCTTGTGCACGCAACAGCAGCTGCTCACTTACCGTGGCAGTGGCTGCCTGCCTTTGCTGTGTCATTGCTGGCAGTGTTTTATGCCTTTTATTTTTCTCTAACAACTCAACAAAGACGGGTTTACAGACTGGACAAAACCTGACTCCACACATAAGACATGTAAAGCAGAATTAGGCAGTTTCATCAGTGGCCTCTAACTGGCTCCATTTATCAGCCAAATAGTAAGCAAGTAACATGTCATGGGCAACGTTTTGCTGTTGGCTTTGGTTTTAGCTTTTTAATATATACTGGCATGAAGCACGCCAGAAGACCTTACGGGCTGCCAGACTGGGAATTACTGATCTAATGGTTATAACAGAGATTTCAAAAACAGGACATCTGGTGCTTCTTCCTACTATTTTCACTGGCTTTCTGTATGACCTTAAGTAGATCATTTCCCTCCTCTCTGTCTTAATTAACTCACCATCTATATTATAAAGATATTAATTCCTACACATCTTGGCCTAAATATCAATTATTATTATGCTGTGGCTTTATATGACTGTGCATTTAATAAGTAAGGGACATTTCATAAATAAAATTACTTGAATGCCTTTCTTTTGTTTTGTGCTATGTCAGTTAGATGCTCTCTTCAAATCTGAACATGGTTGATTGTCTCCTATATCTTAAATGATTCTTCTGTCTGACTTAATCAAAAAGAGTTGTTTCAATGATGATTAGAACTCCTTCATTTGTCTCTAATAGGACCATTTTTAAGATTGGAAAAGCTGTTAGTCCCTCTTCCGTGCAATCAAACAACCTTTATCTGCCATTTGGTATCACAAGTAGCAGTTTTCTTTATGCCCAGAATGCACCCGGTCTCTTGTGGTACAAGAAAGGAAATTTTATCCTTTTCCTCCATTTTCTCTGCTTCATTTTCACTGAATGGATGGGTGGGATATGCCCTTGTTCTCACAGAATGGGATGTTATAATGCCTGAACTTTATCCCTTGTATTTCAAGTGATTGGATCATTTCTTCCATTCTAGTAAAACTGGAGAGTGTACTCAGGTTTTCATAATACCATGATATAGACTGGCAAATAAACCACAGGATGCTCCCCCCCCCCCCCCCCNGTAAAGAGACTTTGCAAGGGTGTTAAGAACATTTTACAGACTGTTTCTTCAGGAAGACAAAAGTAACACCCATTTTTTTCATTTGGCTGTGGGTGGCCAGTTATGAAGACCTGTCCTTGGATGAAAGAATTAGGGAGAGTGAGGCACCTGCCTACTTGAATCCACTTCATACAGAAATATTTTGCACTATGTGGATCCTCGGCCCAGCTAGCTGTTCACTAGCTGTGCAAGTATCTTAAGTTTCAGCCAGTGAGCAGGGTGGGGTGCTGATGCTCCTGAGTCCAGACACTTACCACCTGCCTAAATACCAGCAAAATTCTCTAGCTTGAGTCCAAGACACAGGTTCAAACCTCAGAAGTGTTCTCAGACCTTACAGGAATCGGACACTGTAACAGAAAATAGCTGGAAAGAGATACTGACTTGGCATGTGTCTCAGTATACAGGGCAGCACCTCCTTAAGATGCTGCAATTAGTGTAATTTGAAACAGGAATCTGAAGCCAAATCCTCCACATCTAATGTGGGAACATCCTAATCACCAGGCTTCTCGAAAAGGAGGTAGACCTTCCTCAATATTTCCTGTTAAGGAAATGTTGTATTAAATAACTAAATGTGAATTAGGAGAAAGGTTAAGGGGGGAGGAAGCAAGGACATTCTCCTGGGACACAGGAAACTTATATTCATGTACCTGTTCCAAAGAATGTTTAATTATTTATACGAAATGCAAGTAACTTGGTAAAGATACTAAGTTTTACCTAATAACTGTCAGATAAACATACCGAAAGTGGGAAGACTGAGCAGGAGACAAATATATTGCTGTTGCCAGTTCAGCCCCTGTGACATTGCATCTGTTTGTTTGGGAGGTAATTTCCTTTTGATAAAATAAATGGTGAAAAATAAGTCTTTTCATATTGCCCATTTAAGCTGGAAATGATTTCTCCCCACCCCCTTTTTGAAACAAAGTAGAATGTCATCATGGTATTGCATGGAGGGGGAGCAGGAGCTGTGAACTGGTAAACTAATTTCATTCCTCTAATTTAGATTTAGTTGCAACCCCTTATTGTGGAACCGGCACTCCCAGTGAGTAATCAGGGAAAGATGGTTTACCTTTGAGTTTATACCAGTATGGCTTAGGCTGAGTAAATGCTAGGTGTGCAGAGTATCATATAATTGTCTAGTTTTCCCTACAGGGGTCTATCCCTGTTAGGCAAACGCTGTGCCAGCCCAGCAATGGCTTGAACCTAGCCTGGGTAATAAGTGCACATGAAATTTAGTAGCTCAGCAGAACCCAAAGCTTTTGACAATCAAATGGTTAACCCTTTCACAGATCTGTTTCTTGGGAATTGAATAAATGAGGGTATTGTAATGTAAAGAACATTTGTTGGCTGAAGGCCACCATGAGGGAGATTAGTGGGGGGTATTAAAGATGAAATTATAAAGTCTCAGTGAAAGAGATTCAGTTGAATTCAATGATAAATGACAGTGAAAGGAAGAGAGGGATATTTCTGAGATGAGCTGTATTTCCCTAAAGAAAAATACTTGTGAGATCAGATTTTTAAAGAAGGAGTATTCTTTTTTTATTATTGAAAAGGTTAGATTATATCATTTTTGAGAGCTCTGTTCTACTGAATGTAATAAAAATTGACATGAAGTGTTTTAAGTTTGTTGATAATTCCATACTATTCTGACCCACTTTATCTGAATATCTTAAAATTCAATTTCACTTGTAGAAGGTATTCTCATATTATCCTGCTATATAGGCTACAAAAGGCTGGTAAATCCATAGATGTTCACGACCACTCATGCAGAAATGAAATATTTAACTACAAGGGTATCTTGTATTTCAGAAGTTATTTGCTGACACTTCATTCTCTGATCCTTGTAGTCCATACAAAATGATTTGCACATAGGAAATATAAGTAAATGCTTCACAAATTGACTTTTTGAATATTTTGTTACTACTGCTAATAGATTTTATTAAGTGCTTTCTGCTCAGAAATGTTTCAAATGTTGTGTTTTTTTATAATTTAAAAGCACATTGCATGTATTAATCCTCTTAAAGGATTCGTCGGTTTTCCTCAACAAAAACAATAAGAGGATATGGGTGTACATTCTCATAACAAGACATATGAAAGCGGATGTATATTAATTATGCTTATTAATTTAAATTTTGTTGAAAGAAAGATTAATTATAATGCTTTTATTATAGGAAAAAATCCTTCCATATTTTACCTAAGTCTAAACAGGTAGAAGTCACTGATTTTTTGCTTAGTTTGAGTGGTTATTAATATAGAAATCTAACTAATCTTCCTCCTTTAACATTTAGAACAAATTACAGTGCACATTTCATCGAGTAAAAATGCAGCCTCATGTCATTCTAAATCACATTAAGAATCAGTTGAAGTTGGGGAGGTGGATGTCGAACTGTCAGATTTTAGAAAGAGTGGAAAAACTTGAGATCAGATTTTCAGCCTACAAATTCAGATGGAAGAATTTAATCAGCCACTTTCCGTGTGCTTCACTGACTATCAGAAGTTCTGTCTGTCACATACAGATGTGGATGTGAATGTCTGATGTGTGTTTCCCAGCTCTACCTAATTGGATAACTACAGAGCTGGTATTAGAATAGACAGTTAGTAGTCAGACCTGTAAACAGGACAACAGCCAAATTTGGAACAGGAAGCTATATATTTTCAGTGTACTTTCTGTGTCAATAAACTGGTAAAAAATATTAGCACTGAATCAGCCTTTTCATATTCGATTTTAGGATACAGTTTCTATTACAGAAAATAGGTTTCTGTTGTTTGTTTGAAAGCATAACTCTTCAATTTCCGTGTGTATTAAATAGCCCTTTTTTTTTCGTGCACCCTGGAATGGAACGACCCTTAGAAAATACTAGGAAATGGCTATGAACAACCTAACCCAAAGATTTCCATTCTTAGTCACATGCCCTGGTAACCCATAGGGAATCCCAAAGTGTTACTAGCCACTGCCACAGATGGAAATGAGAACATTACAAATTTTACCACTGTAAAACACTTTCTGAGCCTGCCTCTTGTGCTATGCAAAGGCTATTACCCCATCCAACTCGGCAAACAGACTGTCCTTTATTATGTGTGTGATAGCATTAGCATCACAGACAATGTTCATTTTCTTGCTGTTCCCCACTACAGGACATGTAGAAAAAAGATTCATGATTGGAGCAGACACTGTTCAGCGGGATTCGCGCGTTGACAGAGCAGGTTGAATAGCAACATACGTTTCAAACATTATATTGTAAAATCCCCGTAACACATCTGGTCAGTGCTGTTGCTAGAAGTCATAGCCTGACTCCACTGGGCACACCGTTTTGCCTCAGTTCAGTTACTTGCATTTAAATACAGCCTAGACAGAATGGAAAGGCAATGAGATTTTTGAATAATTTGCTGGAGGGCTTAAAATATCTTAGTAGAACAAGACGACTATCTTAAAAAAAAAAAATTCTCCTGGGTGGCACATTCATGGCTTCATGACTAATTTGAGATGGCATAATTTTAGACATACTAAGAAATCCTATGACGAGGACAGAGCTGCCGCATCCTAAGATTTCAACCTACTGTCATAATATGAGGGTATAAGGACTCTAGAAAGGGCACAATACTTGTCAATTAAATTAAAAGTGCCAGGATGGTTGTCCATGTTGTTGAGTTCCTGAAATGGAAACGTGTCTTGTTTTGTTTCAGATGTTACTGAAATGCACGCTTTCATCAACTCAGCTATGAAGCGTTTCAGAGTCTCTGTGGGGAGATACACTTTAAATCAAATTGTTAAGTAAAGCAGGAGATTAATTGGTTTCTGGATCCTATTTTGTTTTGGGTAGAATTTAAAGTTTTGGGTTATGCAACCTTAAACAGTTTGAAAACAAGTTATTTGTGAGGATTTTATCTCTCTGTGAGATGCAGTGCCAAAACTGCAATTGGAGGCATGTTTAAAGTAAAGTTCATTCAAATGAGCAGGGGACCTGGTACTTGGTGTTCTCCAAAGTAGTTCTTTAAACTGATTTGTTGCCTTGGTCTGAACTAGTCCAAACAGACCAGTTTACAGGAAACACCGGAAGACCAGATCTTATTTAGATTCTGAGGAAGGCAAATTATGATGTGGAACAGCACTTCAAGGAATGATAGAAAAATGGTGGGATTTTTTTGGTGGGGTTTTTTTCTCATTTTTTTAAAAGTATAGTATCACTTATTGACTTCCTTATACCTGTTTTGGAGGAAGCACCTAAAAATTTTTCTCCTGAGATCAAAACAAAAAAGATAAATAGATGTCTAAGTTAGGTGAGGCCCTCAAGTTAGTATATTTAAAGTGAATATATTAAGCGGGGAGGGAGCAAGGGTGTTGTAGGACCCTGTTGTGCTCTCCCCACATTTAGTGCTCTTAAGTATGACATGTACAGTGGCATGGCTGCTTTGCTGTGACATCCCAGCATGTCCCGTCCATCTACACACTCCTCCTTGTCAAGCACACTCTGCCTCCATCTTGAACATATTCACACTTTACTAGTTGTAAAACTAAGTAAACAAAGAATGAGGCTTTTTAGAAATTTCCTGGAAATCCAAAGATTGTTAACTGTTATATCATTTGAGAGTAGGGTGTGCCTTATTAAACTACTGATACTACAGAACATGTCTGAAGTCTTGATACTGAGGCCTTCCAAGATGCAGATATATTTATACTGCATAATAATAATAATGATTTAAAAATAATATTCAGCAGCATTTAAATGCTCCTTCTCTGGCAATCAAATGCTGGGTTTCTGTTGGATTATTACTGGTGTTCTAGGGGCAAAACGGGTTGAATGTATTCTTTTACTCTCTTACCAACCACCAGGACACAGCAATGCCAGATGGTTGGGGTTTATAGCCAGCACTTTATGTACATTAAAAAATATTTAATGACACTCTAATCACGCTCAAGAGTAGCCTGGATTTAGAAATAATGTCTCAGCCACCAATCACCTGCAAACAATGAATAACCCCTGAGAAAGAGTGCCAGAAAAAACAAGAGATTGTGTATACCTTCCTGGAATTATGAACAGATTTCTGACTTGATGGAAATTCAAGTAGTGTCGAAAGTTGTGGAAAGGAAAGGTGTAGAAGGGCCATATATATAATAACCCAGAAACACAGCTATATTATTAGGACAGAAATGTTTCAGTTTAGCATGACAAGAAGTGTGAAGAAATTGAGTTGAAGTGTAGCTAGATATGGAGATAGTGTCTCATTGAAATTTTTCACCTCATGCCTGGAAAAGGTCTTTAGAAAGTTTAAATAAGAAAAAAATGACACAAATATTATAGTACTTGAGTCACGCCAGATTTGAAGATGACATTTTCATGTCTTCTGAAAGTGTTAGAGACCTTGAAATTATAAGTAAAGGACCAAGTGCAGAAAAATAAAGGCAGTAAGGATAAGTATGTGGGATGTAAAAAATTAGGCAAAGTCAGTTATTTTAAAAAAGTTATTCGTGTACAACCTGTTTACACTCAAATAGAGAGAGCTCATCAATCATTAAAATTGCTTCATGCTTCCCAAAATAAGAGCCTGTTTTCTTTACTTGTAATTTTGCCAACCCTGAAACATCTGTTCTAAAATTTCCCATACAGACTGAATTTTTGGAAAATTTCAATCCCAATAGATAAGTTTCTTCCAAGAACAAGATTAGACTGAAAAATGCGATGACTTATCCAGGGTCACAATGGAAAATTGAAAGAGATGAACTAAGCCTGCACCTTAGAAATTGTAGCATAGTGTCTCAGTCACAAGGTAGCTCTTCTTTACAAATCAACATGATATGTATGTTTCATAATTCAACACGATTTACTAAAAATCTGTGTCCCTGGAGAGAAGCACTTGCCAAAGTTATTTTTTTATAATGACCTCTCCACACTTTAAACACGATAGTCACGTAAAATTGCAAGAGCATGACTAAGTAGCTATGGTATCTCTTGTCTGCAATATGTTGCCAGTCATCGGGATCCAATAATGAAAGAAAGGAGGGAATTGATCTTGAAGATTTTTTTCTTCGGGTATATCTCATTATTATTAATTATCATAAATAATACAAATGCATTTTTAATTGTACAGTGTTGGAAAAATAGAAATTGTGTCAGAACATGATAGAGTTGCAGAATTACTATCAGGGAAGGTTTTCTTTTTCTCAAAAGAAAGTTAGTTACACCAAGAGATTTCAGTTTGGTTGTCAAAAGAGCCATCTAGAGTTCATTGTTAATAGAATTTGAGAGGAGCCTTATGTAAAAACTGAATTTAGCCCCCTCTGTTAGGAGGAAACCTGGATCATGAGCCCAGCTTCACTACTTTGGGCCCATTTCCATAAATTCAGAGGGGTTTAGTTCAACATACACTGTTTAAGATGCATATAATTCAAATAGCCTTCTGTAGAGAATCTTCAGTGCATTCATCCTTTCACAAAGAGGTTCTCCATAAAAGCTCTTTCTTTCAAGCCTGATAGCTCCTGCACATGAATAACTTTCACCATAGGAACTCACTGAGGCAGCAAACCCTGATCTTAGTGTCTTTTCAGAAATAACAGGCTCTTGGAACAATATTCTCTTAGCTCCCTTCAGAAGCAATTAACTGCTTCAAGTACACCTGGAGCTCATTAAGTCTGGGAGAGGCCTTAAAGCTGCAGTTCACATTTCATTTCAGTCTGGTAACAAATCAAATAAAAGGGTGATTTTAAGAAGTCAGGTAATGCTTATTCCACATTTCTGGCAAGCAAAATATTCTATAGAAGGTGCTTGCTTCCTTTGGCAAGAGAAATCCTATTTCCAGCCTAGGAAGCTTCATATCGTATGAATATTTCATTTCCCTTCACTTTCACTGGAGAAAATGTACAGTAGGACATTTTAAAGGCTTTTCTCAGTTTCCAGCTGTGTGATCTATACAGCCACATAAAGATCTATGGCATCTGCTAAGACCACCTGCTTTCAGAAATGACATAGGTGTAGCTATGGTCATCAGCTTGTCGGGACTGAGATGGCTGATTACGGGACCACAGTATCAAGCTATTAAGTGATAATGATACTTGATGATATACATTAATTAAAACCACCAAATTAATGACAGCTGTGTCTCTCTAAATATTCCCCTTTTGGTTTTGAGTCTATTCTCAGCACAAGGATGATTTAGAGAAAAATCTAATAAAATTATTTAGTAACCTCTGTTTGGAAAGTGCATGTACATTCTCTGCTGAAATTTGTGTCCCTCAGACTATACCAATTCACAAAGGGTGGCATTACCTGGATGTGAATTTCCCCTTCTCTGAGAAAGTGAATAAAACCAGAAAATTGTTTGGAGAAATGAAAAGCAATTAAAGAACATCTAGGGCTCTAGCTGTCTTTTAAAACTAGGACAAGGTTTTTGGATGGTTCAAAGTCCTGATGGTCAAAGAGGACAAGAAATGGCAGGAGTAAGCACATCTGAGATTCTGGCATCGGACAGACAAATTTTGTATGCTGCTCACACCAGTGACATCCCCGTCACCTTTGATCATGCTCTAGGTAAAATCACAAAGATGTGGATGAGATAACCCTGAAATAAGCTTTTTACTTTGGTAAAACTGCATGGATCTGAGACAGTTAGAATCAATCTAATTGGGAACTAGCAGAAAGAGTAAAATACTGATTTCTAAAATTAAAGAGCCCAGACTTAAATGTAAGCGTAATGCACTTCAGAATGAATGTGCCCAATCAATGTGGTTGGCTTTATTAGCTAATAGAGGTTATAGACAGCAGATCAACCTCTTCCTGGAAGATGGATGAGAACCGACCTGCATTTCAGTCTTGTTCCATGGCTTGTCTTGCAACTGGCAAAGAGTGTTTATACCTGTTTAAAGACCAGTGATTTTTTGCTGGTGGTCTAAAGGCTCCACATAAGGTCCAGATGACGTTCTGTGAAGTGGAAAATAATGCATGATCAAGGAGCCAAGGACATACAGATATATATGAAATTTGGGTATATAGCCTTTCATCTGGCATTCCCCAATATGTGAATCCTGTCTGAAACACTGGCTATTCAACTTTAATGTTCTTTGAACATATTTTAAATAGGCACAATATAAATGATATTCCCTTCAATTGGCACTTCTCCTGGGACTTGCATGCCTTAGAGCATTTTTAATAACTTACAGACATTATATGAATGTAATGGAAAACTGTCTATTGTTCTTCCACTGACTAAGGAGCATTTACCTTTATAAGAGTACCAGGATGTTTTGTGACTCTTTCTCTCCAAAAAACAGCTCCAGCAGGCTGAGAGCAGAAAGAAAGACTACGCCGAGCATGCTATTGTTTTAATCCTAGGTAATATGTCAGACTGGGCAAAGACAAAGGGACAGCTCACAATACACACCTATGTGTAGGCTAAATGAAAATATCAACCTAGCTCAAAGTGAGTCCTGTGTTCCTATTATCAGTAACTCTTCCAAGGCTGGCAAGGGATTGCTCTGTATGATTTCAGCACACTTAGGAGAAAACACAGAGTTAGTCTGGGAACATTGGTGAGAGTGAGTACATGGGTCTCAACAAAAGCAATGGTAAAGTTGGGAGGTTATTCTCAGAGCATCACTGGTAGCTTAAAGAGTAGCATCAGGCTTGTATTTAAATGTTTTCTGTTCTCATTTGTTTATCTGGTGTTTTGGTAAGTAGCTGAGCACTGCCATAATGAAAGTGTCCTGGAAGTAGTGCTGCGCTGATTCTTCAATTTACATCTTCTCAACATCTACTGCATCGAAAATTTAGAAAGGATTTTTTTAGTTAACATTTTTTTTAGGATTTTTTTATTGGTGGTGGTGGTGGCTGTTGATTGTGTTGATTTTTGTTACTATTTTTTTCTTATTTCAATTGAATCAGTTATGGCATCAATGATGGGTAACAGTCTGAGGGTTTTTGTTCGGCTGTATAGCACAGAATCCATTACAATTAGGTAAATTAAACAAAGGTAATAATAAGTAAATAAAAATACATAATAATTTCATATTGTTTTTTGCTTTTGATTTATTGGGTAGATAATTTTTGAGACTCCTTGTAGTCTTTTAAAAGTTCATTGTTGTAAAGTAACAGGAATACAGTATAATACTTAGAAGTAGGATTGGAAAAGAGAAGTTGTATAGGAAAAAGAAGGCTACGTGAATAGCACAAGAGAAATAAGAGAAACTAGAAGAAAAATATTTTAGAGGCCTCAAAATTCATTTCATTACAGCTTTGTGAAAAGTGTATATTTTTGTGGGATTCCATATTCTACAATTGAGAGAGAAAGTCTGAGACTACATATTTGACAATTAACTTTATCAATTGTATATATTTGCATTTATAACTTTGAAGTGAACTTTTCCTTTTGTAAGTGTTCAACTATAGTAATTCCTAGAAAGAAGTTATGAAAGAACTTTATGTTCAACAAAACCAATAAGTTTACGTTTTCCATGTAATATGTTTCTTTTTTTTGTATTAGATTTGCTGGAGTCCTTCTCCCCCGCTCCCTCAGATTAGTTTATTTCTGTTTTTTAAAGAGACTTTAGCAGAAGAGAGGAAAGCAGTTTAGATCCAGTCTCTGTGAAAGCGGTTTCATTCAGTAAGAAGTTATCTTCTTTTAGCTTGCATTTTTGTACTTATGCCAGGAAGGAAAAGGATGTGGTGTTATGCTTTGAAGATTATTGCTTTCATTTTGTCTGCTTCATGCAATGTTTTGTAGCTATCTTGAAAAATCATATACAAAATAAAATTGTTTTAGCACTTATTCTGGGTGTTGGTTTTATATCTGAGAGTGTCTAGCACACACTCTTTCAGTACCAATGGATTTTTCACCAGTCTTCAACTTTAATGCTTCTGGAAGATGCTCTCCAGATAAGTCTTCAGGCCTTGCTTCTGCAATTGGATCCACTGGGGTGAGATCATGCGAAGGCCCATTCACTTCAAATAACTTGCAGGTGCCTAATGTTTTCAGGTCAAAATTTAGATCTTCAAAGCCATTGCTCTACTGCTGTTATCTGTGTCCAAGGTGCTGCTTATGAAGTCCTTGACGTACACTTCTGTATATCACAACCACAGTCCTGGCGGTGCCAAACAGGCCAATGGTTAAATACCTGAAGATTTCCAAAATTCATCTTTTTGCCTCTTATATCTAGTCATGTAGATAGCCTCAAATCATGCTTACCATATAAAAATAAAGAGGTTGTCTTTGTTCCCAGTTGCTCTAACCACTGCACCACAGGGAATGCTCTCCAAAGACCTGAGAGACTGAGTCAGTCAGAGGTGGGATTTGAGTGTGGGTCTCCTGCAGTCCTAGGTGAACGCTCCAGTTGGGTCTACTGGGTGTAATACCTACGTTCTCTAACTTAGTACTCCTGGCTTTATGCTGTGGTCATGGGGATCAACTTGTCTTAAGCACCTAAAATCGGAAGAGAGTTCACATCTTAGAACCTCAGCAGAGGAAAGAGTCAATCAGTGTCCATCCAGGAGATGGGTAGCTCCCTGCCTGGGAGTGGTGATAGATATCCCTATTCACATTTCCTACTTTGTGTCATCTCCCTGCCCTCAGTGGATGTTATTCTCACAAGCCTATTTCTTTGGGAGCTTCAAGGCAGCAGGAGCCCATGTGCCTGTAGCGGGGTTACAGATTCCACCAAGCAGCGGGGTAATTAGGTTCAATGTTGCAGCAATTTACTTTGAAGCCCATTACACGGACATAGCCTTGTTAGTTTATCTCTGAAGACTGGAGAATATAATACAGGGATAATTATCAAGAACGGTAGAAAAGACAGCCCCAACAAATAATGTCAGGAAAATTAGGAGGTCTCAAAATAAAGGAATTGACCTTGTAGTGTATAAATAATGACAAACAGTGGGACAAAGGTTGTGCTTTTATTTTGAGAAGTGAGACAAAGGACCTGACAATACTCACAGATAAATAGAAGCACAACATCCACAGCAACCCCAACTGTCAGAGGTCATTCTGGAGTCACATTTTACAAGTCACAGGCTTCAAGCCTTCTTTGGTAATATTTCAGCAAATAAAACAAAACTGAACTTCCAAGATTTCTCACTAACCGTAGCAGCTATTCATCATTCTAAATCTCTACCGGCATTTTCAGAGCTTTTCTGTCACAGCCACCGGAGTGGCAGGAAATTCCTGTACGGAGCTTGTCTTTTCACCCAGCGGTTCCAATTACTTCGGTCCTTGACTGCTGCTTTGACAGCACCACTTCTGAGCCATCCAGCAGTGTGATAAAAATTAAGAAACAACAAAAACAACGCGTGGCTTTTGAATAGGCTATTTCTTAAAAAACGTTTGAATATGTGTCAGTTAATTACCATGCTCCATGGTCATAAACCAGAGTGGATTTCACCATTTGTATTTCTTTGATCTGTAGTCAAGCGTTTCTTCTCTGAGACCTGTCACAATAACTGGTACAGTTTCCCCATGTCTTCATTGTGAGGCAGAGTTGTGGTTTTTTAACTATTATTGGAATTATCCTATACTTTATAATGAGTATAAATGGATTTTTAAAAAAATAACTAAGTATGGTCAGAAATTCCTTGAGGATTTTATAGACAACACTCTTGCATTTTAAAAACTAACAACTTCAGGTACATGTATAGAACTATTTTTAACGCATTAAAATCTGAAGTAGAAAATAGAAACAGTATTTTCCGATGAAAATTATACTGTCTCAACACACTTTTGCCATTAATTAATAATCTGTGTTTTGAGTATAGTCACAACCTTGTGATTTGGAACAATCCCTTGGGAACACTTTTTACAATAATAAAATTTGTTAACGTATTTGTGTCCACTGGGCCTGTAAACACCAATTTCTAGGAGAGTCTGAATAAAACCACGACAGTCCTGCTGAATTCTGTGAAGCCTTAAGACTGAGTTTCCCTTTGTTAAAAATCAAAATGTGTCAGAAATCTACTGACTCAGAATAAAATTGCAGGTTACAATTTTACCCTTGGGCTTAATCAAACATGTGGTGTAATATCAAATTTATTGTGTACTTTTGCTTTGAGCTTTGCTGACATTTCAATGCCATCAGCTGTAGAAATGTCAAAAAATGTGATAGTCTTTTTCTGCATTTGGATATGGTGCCACAGTTCACCTTGGCTTTAACAAGTTTCATGATATAGTCCATTTTTTAAGCTGATAGAGGCCATTTTAAAGATCATATTTGTGTATATAAAGAATCTCGTATCACTAAGGTTATTATCATGAAAAACTACTGTACTACTTTTCACATGCTACTATATCGTTGATTTTAAAGGCCACAGTTCTTGATTACCATATTTATGAATGCAAAGATTATGTGATGGAATATGATAAATATATAAATAATTTAATTTACTGGCTGTTTTTTTCCTTTCAGATATTCATAATTGTTATATTTTAGACCCCAAAGCATATTTTTTTAATCTTAATCAAACAAAGAAATAAATCTGTAAGAAATTTATGCATTCAATGTCATATTGCAGATACATTTTGTTTTTCAAGCAGATAAAAAGATTTCAAGTGGTTAGGACACATGCATTATGCCCACGCATGTGTATATTTATACTGTTTTGGTGTATATGCATGTAAAAAGGCATAAAATAAAGTAGAGGTTTGAAATCTTATTTGCTTTCTGTATTAGTTATGTTGTGAAAAATACTGTTCATCTATATTTGGAATTAGTGTTGCGTTTTCTGCTATTCATTTCTTATTTTATTCAGGCATTTAATTTTGTGAAGAAATCTTAATAGTGCTTAGAAGAATACCATCTTTCCTGCATTTGATACAGAAATAAAAAAGTAATTCTTACTGCACAACACCCCTTCTTCAAAGATCTCAAAGTACCTCATATATGCTGGAAAGGAATGTTTGCACACACTGGTGAAATAGGTGTTATTACTGTATTTTAAAAACATGAAAGGTGAGACATGGGAGGACTATATGGTTAGATCCACAGTTCTAGGTGTCTAACTGCATCTCTATATTGAAAGCCCTCTCAGCTCACATGCTCACATGTGGAGGTTGTGGCAATAGCAGCTCTCCTGCTTGTCCCAGCTGCCACTGGAACAGGGTAGATAGGGATGGCAACTTCTTACATTGGTGGTGTCTCCCGAGAGCCTTTGTCATGAAAACATTCCCTCATCTGCCATCTAATCAGGGTGGTGCTTATACTCCTTTTAATAGAAGTGTCCACCAGCTAAATTACCTAGGCACCCATTTTCAAGTACGTCCAGACATGCTTGTCTCAATATTGCTGACCTAGTGGACACCCATCTGCTGCAATATCGCGACTGAAAAGTTGTGTTCAAGCACAGTGTTAACATAGAACTGAGGCAAAATTTGCTTAAGCTTGCACAGGATCTTATGCCATAACTGAGAAAACACAGCTCTCCTGAAAGCCAGTGCTAAAATTTCAAAGCAGTATTTTCTTCATGTTTTGTTGCTGATGCTCTTTAGAAAATAAAATTCTTTATTTTCTTTCTTTAACTATGAAGTTCATATGAAATGCTACTTATTCAGTGCTGTGTGAATATCAATGATTACCTTTTAACATAAGTGCAACTCAAAAGATTATTACACTCTGATTAGTGCTTGTTATTATTGTTTGTTTCTAGGCTCCTGTTTTACTGTAGACCCTCATCTGCTGCCTACAGAGAATGCTGGATAGCATATGAAAGAGAAATGAGCTTTAAGTGACATTCACATCTCCTAATCTGAGCTATTTGCAATTATTTTATAATCTTAGAAGAGAAGCATTAACAGCTGATTGAGACTACAAATGCTGCAGGTAACAGCCACAAGGATAAGTCATGGAGAGCCTACTGTTGCAGGTCTGGCTGGGATCCTTCAATTGGTAAGCCAAATGTTAAACACACTCCATGACTGGCTGAATTCTGAACTGCTCTTTGGCAGTCCTCCTAAATACGGCGTGACTTTGCAGCAGTGAGTATTGAAAGCTATCACATTATCCAAACTTCTGTGTTTAAATTTTGTCTTACCTATTAGGTGAATAAAATTTACCACCTTGTCAGGTAGTCACCATCCTGTAGCATCTCTTACTTTTCTTTAACCATTCTGTATAAAAATCAGTCACCGTCTCTGTCCCATTTAATGTCATTTTTTCCAGTGTTATCCCAAGTTTCTATTTAGTGTTGCCTGTTGTATTTGGTTTAGTATTTTGGGCTTTTCCACATAGTCTAATCTGTGGGCGTCAGTCACAGTCCCCTTTGTGGGGGTCAGAGGCCACATACTGACTGTTCCAGGTCGGAGGATCATCTTGACAGCCGGACTGCAGGTTAGCTGCCATCAGGTGCTCATGGAAGGCCCAATACAATGGTTGCATCCCTAACATGCTGCCCTTTATTTCTTTTTAATAGCCATCTTTTCTGCACCATGTATGACCCGTCACCTCAGCAAGCAGCTCTATCCAGGGGCTCTGCCTGTCACTGCTCTTCACCGCCACAATGACCAGACTGCCTGAGTATACTGTGGCAAGACAATACAAATCAGAGAAAGGTGTCAAAAAGCAGTGAAGCTCTGGGAAAGAGGTGAATGTGTTGTCACGTGAGGCAATATCACAGCACTTGTTGTGGGAGCAATCATCTGTTCTGCCCGGGCCTGAGAACTGCAAACTGGTACTGACAGCGGTCCCCAGCTCAGCGATACACATGGGACATTGTCCAACTGCCACTGGCTGGACCTGATGTGAAGGTCAGCTGCACTGGGTCATGCTGGTTTTTGGCTACTGTCATTCTCTATTTTTGGGATGATCAAGAACAATTTTAAATTCCAGCATGCTATCCTAATAGCCTTGTACCACAATCTACCATCATTTCTTTACTATGAGTATGCCCTTTTCTAAGCACATCAAGAGTTCATTTCATTTCCCCTACATTAAAATAAAAGGTGTTAATGTAAATGTTATTGCAAGCAGAGCTATAGCAGGTTTTAATTTTTTAATCTTGGTTTGCAATCAACACGGAAACCTTACAATGACAGAGTGGCCATAATGTATTTAATTTCAAAATCATTGCCAGAAAAACAAAGAAAATAATCCCATTAATTCTGAAAAACAGAAACAGAACTTCATCAGAATGAAGAAACTTCTTAAAGAAGAAACTGGAAAGGACAACCAAAAGGGGAAAATAAGAATTAAGGAAAAACTTGCAAGAGATATAAAAGAATTTTTTTTTTTCAGACATGTGAACAACAAGAATCTTACAAGAAGGAAATGAGTTTGTAGAGACATTAGATAATCAAGGTATGCAAAAAAGATTTAGTGAAGATAAAGCTGAAACGACAAGCATTTTTTCTGTATCTGTGTTAACTGTGGAGCAACTTGGGTCCCATGTCAGAAGCCCTTGAAAAACAGGTTCTGACATCAAAGCATCTGTTTCAACAAAAGAATTCATGGAAAGAACTTACAAAATTAAAAGATAATTTAGCATGTATGAAAACAAGAACTTTAGAGTAATTTAGGTAGGAGGATGCCAGGTTATTTACTACAGCATGTAATCTTTTGCTTTAAACTGCATTGATACCTAAGGAATGGAAGGGGCATATATGATGTTGATTTAAAAAAAAAAAATTCCAAGGAAGATTAAGGAAACTACTTGTTCCCATTTGAACTGGGCAAATACAAACAGAATAGAAGAATAGAATTAGTAGACATGTGAATAAATGTGATATATTGTGTGAGGGGAAGCCGTGTTGCTTTTGTAAAGCAAAGTCACATCTAAAAAATTGAGTATAGCTCACTGGAGGAGTCAGCAATCACATAGACAAGAGTAATCCACCTGCCAACGTCATCTTGCAATTCCAAAAGGCTTTTTACAATGTTCTTTGACAAGGACCTGTAGAACAGACTACACTGCCATTGAATAAGACGGAATGTTTTTGAATGGATGAATAACTGCTCAAAATTTAGAGAAAAAATAAGTTTATATAGTCAATTTTCTCAGTTGAGAGAGGCTATTAGCAGAGACCTGCAAAAGTGTGTGCTAGACCTGTGCTCTTCAACATAGGAGAAATGAGGTGGAAAGGTGGGTGAAAAGTGAGATGATAAAGTTTGCTGGTATTACAAAGTTATTCAGGACAAGAAGGATGAGGACCAACTGAGAAGAGCTGTAGAACTGAATACTTGGTAATAAAAAAGGAAGTGAAATAAAATGTAAATAAACATTAAGTGATGTCCATGGGGGAAAATAACCTCAGCTTTAATGACATATAAATCTCACTTAACATACACAACCTGTCACTCAGGAATGAGATCTTCAAGTTATAAATAGTGGATAACTGTGGAGAAACAGTTCTATGAAAATGTCAGCTCAAAACAGAAAATATAATTTCGCCTCTCTGTAACTCCGCAGTGTGCCCGCATCTTGAACACTGTATGTACTTCTGGTTCACTTTTCTCCCCTCCCTTCCCAAGTCAGAAAGATACAGAGAAGGTTACAAGGATGATCAAAAATACGAAACCATTTCAACATGATTTTTAATTAAACATCCTAAGACTCTTCAGGCTAAAAAAAAAAAGACAAGTGAGGAGGGATGTAACAGCAGTTTATAAAATCATCAAGGTTACAGAGGAGTTAAAAAGGGAATGATTGTGCACTGTCTCTTCTAGAGAGAAAAAGTAGCTATCAGATGAACTTAGAATATGGCAAGTTCAAAACAGAAAAAAAAGAAACAACTCTTCATGTAATTAAGTTACTACAGGACATTTGTGGTGTTAAAAGTTGATAGAGGCTTGAAAAAGAACTGGAAAAAATCCATGAACTACTCAAAAAGGCTATTGAATAAGAATAATTATCTCGTTCAGCTAGTTCTGAACTGCAAATATGTGTGGCCTGGAAGAGTAGACTCAGGAAATATAATTGTTCTTGCATAGGCATCTGTTGCTGGCCAATGTCAGAGACAAGATAATGAGCTACTTTGAACTTGGTCTTACCTGGTACAGAGATGAATGGTCTATTATGTTCTCAACTTATTTTTTATATTTCATTAAACAAACATTCCTTTTCTTATGTATCCCTATAAATAGAGTTAACAAGTGCTTAATTCTGCTTCTTGTTGTATTTGGTAGTTTTCTTTGCAGACAAGTTTATTTAAGTTATTAAGACATGCAATGGAGCACAGGACACTGGTACTGTAGCCATGAAGAATAGTGACTTTTTGTTTTTGAGGGGTTCATTGTAAAAATATTATATTGCTATTAATAATTACCTTTTGTTGTGCTAAGTTCTAGCTTAAGACTGCTCATATTTGAGGAGGCAGGGATTTCTAAGCCTTTCTTTGTTTTAAGGACTCCACTAGCCCCACAAATTATAATTCAATAATCAAGTGGAACAAGGTATATGGGTTGCATCTACGTAGCCAAGCTGATCATCCTCTGTTTTGCTTGAGGGTCAAATTTGTCTGATTAACAACTCTGCGTATATGTTAATCTCCATCCTCAGCTAAAAGCACTTTTGGCAGAGAAGCCCAGGTGTGAATGAGAAAGAAGTTTATTCAAGGCTTAACACCTGACCTGCTATAAGGACATGGAAACAGTCTGCACTGGCTTTGGCTGAGGACTAATTAGTATTTCCCACTGTGGACTGGAAAGAGGAGCCAGTCCCTGAGACCCCTTCCTTTCTGCCCTGATGTGTTCTCTGAGGAGGGAGTGACAGACCCAGGAGCTTAAAGTCAACAGAGCCAACCAAGCACTTTCTCCTGGACAGTGTGCTAGTGGCACTGTGACTGCCCTTTCCACTTCCACAACTGAGATCTGTTTCCCAGAACATTTCATATTTTACATGGCACGCAAGTGAATTAATCTTCACAGTGTTCCTATGTAGAAGGTAAATGTTGCCATTAAATAAAAAAGCCCCAACTTGTCAGAAGACAGGAGCCAGGCAGTGACAGGAAGGCTTCTGAAATTACCCTGCGGCTGGGCTCAGAATTCAGGAATTCTTTTTATTGCTGGTGTTGCATTGAGGTCATCTCGCTTTTTGATGTAGCCTAGAAAATGAAATGAGCTATTAAAATCTGGATACATTTCCCCATTAAGTTAGAAACATTTACAAGTCCAGCATTGCACATAAAACTTAGATAGCATTTCTTGTGATAAAACCATAACTAGATTTTGTTTCTCATATTTTGGATTGTGTGACCTGTGGTCTCTCTTTCTCTATTTGGCTTGTGTTTTACTTCGTTACATAATTGTTATATCTACTTAAAGGTCAGCCAAAGTAAAATTATATATTGTTGGAGGTGAGATGTAAACAAACGTTGGATCTTGCCCTGCCATTTTTCTTAGGCCTTCGGCAGAGCTGGTTTATAATGTGCCAGTAATCATAAAAGGAGATTATATTTTAGAATCTGTATTGTATTATTCATAAATATTTCAAGATACCTGCAAACCTAGGTTAAAAGCTATCACGTCTCAGGAAGCTAAAAAGGCAGATATTGTGCATTCATTGTATTCTGTACAATACAACCATGTTTCTGCACAACTGGACACATAACAATATTTATTTACGATGCCCGCTTTCACCACTGCTTCCCCATCTTAGCTTGAAAGTAATCAGCTAAACTACGAAAAGAAAGCAAGGAATTCTTACAATCCCTGTTGCTCTATATCTAAAATCTAAACCCCAAATATAAATTATTGAATACATTGCTTTAAGAACTTAAGCATTTGTTCACTGCATTTTTACCTTAAACGGATGCTGTAGATACAGATGTAGTCTTTTTGCATTTACATAGGGCTGGTGTTATTAAGAATATCCACATGAGAAAAGGTTACAAAGATGATCCCTATAAGAAGGTGAATCAGATAACTTATTTTGTAATATAGAGTACTTTTTGCTGTAGCTGACTGACATGTTTAGAAAAGCTGATACTTTGATGAGAAGATCAACTGCACAATATTCTCGCAGCATCTCCTCCAGAGTCTTAATGCAAACTAACATAAGGATGCAACGTATGTGTCAAGAGAAATAAACACACATTAAACCAGACTTTCATTTTCCTCGAACTAAGCTCTGAAAGTATATGCAACAAAATACTGGGAAAAGGTAGAAATGCCAACTTTACAGCAACAGTAACATTTCAGATAAAGAAAAGCTTTTATATGAAGTTGTATCCACAGTCTCTAGCATAAAATATTAATAGTTCCAGATATAGCACTTTATAACTGAGGAGGAAGTGTTCCTAGGAGAGAATCATTTGATTAAAAAAATCCTGCTGTTCCACAAGTATATAGTATTTGTAATTAAAAATGTTTATCTGTTGGTTAATATGTAGGAACATTGGTGATATATGTTTGATGATTTTATTCAGCTGTGTGATCAGAGCTTAACATAAAGCAGCCTCATATAAAATTGCAAAGGACTGTTGTTCAGCTCATATATTGAGGCATTAAATGATCTTAGTTTTAACAACTTGATTAACCTAAAATGCTCATCCTGTTTTTTGTGTGAGGAGAACTCTAGTTAAATGTTGTATTCGTTTGTCCTCTTTTCTTAAAATAGCCTGGGAGGAACTGAACGGCATTGTACTTCCCCTCTCCATATGCTGGAGGTCAGGGATTTTTGTTTCACACAGGGCACCTCTGCTTTACTCTGCCTCACCCCCCTACAATGTCCAGAAAAGGTGGCAAGCTGCTTTTGACAACGTGAACCTTGCTACGTTCAATGTGAAAAGGGAGGTGGTTGTGGTCAGATGTGGGCAGCGAGTTGTCATTTAGAAAATAGTTCCCAACTAATGGATAAAGTATTTTTAAGCATGCTGGAATGGTTCCACAGCCAAGCTGTTATAAATGAATAGGTCTTTTGTTGTGAGCCTTGATGTCTTCCCTCCTTCCTCCCTTTCTCCCTCCCCCCACTCTTTGTCAGGATGAGTCAATATCTTTCTAATTGGGTGTCCTTTCTGGACTTTTTTCCCAGGTTTTAGGCATTAAGAAAGTTCAAATCCTTAAACGCATAGCCCTGGTGCCCAGAAACCATTTTTTCCTTTAGCAGATTTATTGCTTCAAGAGGTATTCATTTCAGAAGGCTCAACAGTATTGTTATGGGTTTTTTTGCTGCACACAGAAAATGTAAAAGGAACTCAGTTGTACTTCAGTGAAACGGCATTATCACCCCAAGAATGAACAAACTGATTTGTTATGTCCTTAACAAGAAGCCAGTCAACTTCTAAATAGTGTTGTGGGATTGTTCTGAAACCGTGGCCCAGTGTGCTTTCAGAGATAACTACCCTGCTATCTCGGTCGTAGCTCTTATTTTGTCATCACATCCTTTCTGACTGCCTGAGGAAAGCGAAAGTGGGCAAAGCCATCTCTGTCAATAATACCACAGGTGAGATAGGCCAAACTTGAACACTGATAGTTGGGCAAGACTGAAAATCTGGCGATCGTGCCTCCTGACATGGTCCTGTGGAAGATGATTGACAGGTGTATTTGCTGATTTCCCAAACTTTTGTCTTGAGATATTTAACAATTTACAGCTTGGAATTCATTGGTACCTGCTGTCCCAGGATCTCAGGCACATGTAACCTTTCTGGGAAGCAAATACTGCCATCCTTATTTCATAGATAATAAGAAGACATGCAAAGATTAAGTGTTTTGCTTGTAGATACAGTGAAAGTTTGTGGCAGATTTTAGAAGAGAGTTGAGGTTTCCTGCATGAAAAAAACAGGCAATGGCAGATGCAGAAGAAACTGTATTTAAAGAAACACAGCTGGGACTCAAAATTTACGTGCACTGAGAACATATTCAGTTTGAGGCTTGAGCGATTTTTAGAGAAAAAAATGGAATCCCTCATCACATTAGAGTAAGATTTTATACATTTCTTTGTGAAGAACAGAATGTAATGATTGAACTGTATAAACCATTTATGCGTAGGGACGGTCTCTTGTATGGACAAAGTCTGATGTCTGAGGTAAAGCAAAAGCAGCTCTTTGCAAATCAGTATAAGATCTCATTGTGTGTACATGTGAAGGAATTATTCCACGTTTATTACTGACTTCTTGCACTTTTCCCTGAAATACTTGGTGTTGCCTGCTCTCTGAGACAGACTGCTCTGGGAGAGACTCTGGAGTGACTCAAGACGGCAGTTCCTCGGTTCTGCCCTCTCACCATGTGAGACCATGTGTGTAACGGGAATTATAGAGCATCTGTGAGCAAAGGGGAGTGAAAATCAGTGCCCCCCTGCAATGCTGCTTTCCTCTGTCTTTCTACCTCCTTCTGAAATTACCTAGGGAGAAGAAACTAGACATTGAAATTAGACATCTAGCAACCATAAATAAAAGTACTCATGTATTTTATGGTACAGTAATAGTGCATCTCCAGTCCTTGCTAGGAGGCTCTTAAAAAACATTCAGAAATTTGTATTTCCTCCCTTTTATCTCTGTGAATCGTTGCTAGTGGATATGAAGTGAGAAAGTCAGAAAACTGACGACAGAAAACTGTTGGGGCAAAAGAGGTCTTCTTTTGTTTTTCTCCATAGCGGTCAGTGAGAAGGACAAACACTTTATGCTTCTTTTCTGACTAACAGTTAAGGAAGTGCCACCTTGCCGCTGCAAGCAGTGTTACCTGCTTTCTGTGTAGTCTACGTGGACAGACTCTCCAAACCTGCCAGCCTGACTCTCCAACATCTTCCTTCCACCTTTCTTCTTCATTTCCACTAAATGAAAAGAGGGTTGAATTTTATACCGCTTTAGACTGACGCATATGAGTTCAGAGGAATAGGACGAAGGAGAATGATGATCAGAAATGTCACTGGGCATGTTGCCCCAGTTCTGGAAGTCACCAGATTACAGCCTAATGTTCTTGGATTTAGTAGTTCAGCTGCAGAAGATGTTACCTCGTTTTTACATAAGTACCTGTGACGCCTTCTTTGTAAAAAAATAAAATAACCAAACATTGCTATTTTGTGTACAGCAGACTACTGTATGGGATCTGTGAATGATTTGAGTCTCTTGGTATTCACTGGCTAAATAAATATGGAGTAGTATCCCTGCATTGGCCTTTTACTTGTGACTCACGGCATTAACTAAAAACAAAAATCAAAAAAATCCCCCAAATCCTCAACTCCAGCTTCCTCTCCAAGCTCTTATGAGGGTTTTCCACCAGAGCCTCCCTTCTCCTAATTCCATAGGGGCCTCTTCCTAAGTTGTCATTCCTCACTTCATTTATATTTTTGGAGGTATAAATGAAACAGGCCTGTTCCCATGAGACTGGAGAATTGCAGGCGCTTTGGACTTGTTTCCAACATGTGCTAACAGGCCAGTTTGGCAGATGATAATTGTTACTCATTTACAGTAGCAATATGAAAATGAGTGATAAATCCTAACTCAAATCACGTATGTTCACACTTCAGTCTCAGCCCTCAGTTTTTACACAGGTAACTCCCTCATGCAATTATTTGTCCTTAGCCCTGCTCTTAGGGTGAGGAACATATTCCTTCTGAATCCTATATACACTTTACCTATACCTGCCCTTCATGGGACACAAGTGGGTGTTCTCAACTGCAGTTGCATCATAGAATTTCAAACCTTCATTTATCTAGACAAATCTGACTTCTTAATGTTGTTTGTTAAATGTGCTTCTCTTACTGGCTGATGGGAAAAACGTTCATGTGGCTTGAATATTCCAGCAATAAATAGCTCTTGTGATTATCAAATGCGTCGGCTCCACTTCAGCATTTAATCACTCTCAAAAGCCATAAATTGCCTCATATACTCCTCCACTATGAACATTGTCTCTTAATCAAACTGGATTAATAAGTTTAAGAGACATTACCCATTTATATGTGAATTTTGGTAGGTCAAGAGAATAACGAGCCAGATGTACAGGAGATGTAAAGAGCAATATAAGTTGGAAGTCCATAACTTAAAGCTTATACGACATGCAGAGAGCAGAAATACGTGATATTGGCAGAGAAAGCTACCAACAGGTTCATGGTCATTTACACTTGACATAATATATTTATTTACAATCAACATGAAAATGTTTACATTATTTCTTTGACCCTAATGGGGTCAGAGACACGCCAAGACCTGTCGACAGGGCTAGTTTTCAGTACTGTCTGATACTCGGTACTGCCTGTATTTTTACTTGGAAAGGGCTTTGTATCCCGAACCAGAACTAAAAGTTTGCTCCAGAAACCCTTCACATATTGATTTTATAGTACTGTGAAGGAGATTGCTTAAATGGTTTCATTATTGCCATTTTTAAATTTACGTGTCAATTACTGTACATATGTTATTTAACCATACTTACAGAAAATAGCCCAAATACGTGCTTACTCTAAGTGCTGCAAGCATTCTTGCTGATAGCTGCCCATAAACATCTACTGTACACACACCTTACCACTGCTCATTAATTGTATTAGAAATTAAAGTTTTTAACTGCTTGCTCATCCCAAAGCACTAAAACTCAACTATGTGGGCTATCACAAAGTACAACATAAGCAAACCCCATCTGTGCACGGCAGCAAGGAGTGTTGTGTTTGTTTTGAATCATAAAGTTGTAATGAAAATATTTTACGGTAGGATCCTCTCAGCCCCAGTTCAAGAGCTTCAGATCTGTGACACTGTGATACAGGCTGTGCTAATCTAAATATAACACTGACTTGGTACGGTAGTGTATATGTTCACAACTGGAACTAAAAAAGCTAGGTTTTGCTAGGGGATTGCAGGTGTAGCCTGTGGTTTGCATAGATAAGTGAGATATCATAAACTGAACAAATTTAAATCTTCTATTTTCGCACAGCGTATAGCACAGGTGACAATAGTACAACTTTTCCAGTCTTAATAGACCCACATCCCCTTTAATTGATTTAGTTGTATTATCAATCTCCCAAATTGCAGATGGCATGCAGAAAACTGATTCTTTCCCAACAGTGATATTTTATGAGATTGCCTGTGAATTTATAAACAGCCAGAATGTTTTAAAATGAAACCAAAATCCAAAGACCAAAAGGAAGACTTAAGTAGAAATAACCTAGTCATAAGTTAATGAAATTAAACATTCTTCATACATTAAAAAATAAATTGTAGTATTGATTAATGCAGTGAGAAGGACAATCCCATTCCATTGCTACCATATTATTGTCACTTCAACCCGAACTTGCAATTTTCGCAAGTTTCAGCATTTATCTTTGGAACTGTCACCTGTCATGCTTAATGAAAGTAAGT
Organism: Fregata magnificens; assembly: GCA_013389945.1. NCBI lineage: Eukaryota > Metazoa > Chordata > Aves > Suliformes > Fregatidae > Fregata > Fregata magnificens. Next base: position 89,521 of record WAAD01028306.1, read on the forward strand.
GACAATTGTATTTCTTTTAGTACATTAATATAATTAGGGTTTTTTAAAACCCACTTCAGGGTTAAAATAAATCATAGAACTTCATTAGCTATTGCAAGATAAGAGATCCAGCTTGCTGCTTCCTTTCTAAAGTACTGTAGGTTTGCCTTACTATTACTTTGTCTCCTTTAATAAATATTGATTAGGATTAAATACTTTATCTTTTTCCATTCATGAGTTCTAGGCATCCACCTTCACAAATGAGGATAAATGTATAATCTCATGGTCTACTGTAGCATATCCTTTACGCATGCACATTGTGAGTGTAGTTAACTGCGGGTATCTAGACAGATACTTAGACAAACATTAATGTATAAGTACAGAAATCTGTTCTGTATTTCTAAAACCTTCACTTTATTTTACCAAATTCCCAAATTGTGTATTTCCCTGCAAACTGTAGAGCAAATTAATGCAATATCTTACAGATTGCTATATCCATGGGTCAAGATTCTGATGTCGTTTGCAGCACTGTGAGGCCAAAGTCACTCCATTGTTCCCAAGTTCACTCATTTACTTTGAGAAAATGAGATCAAATATGTTCTGCTTTATTTTAAAAAGTATTATACTGTCTCCTTTGTCATGGGAGCTTGTTGGTGCTATTCACCACTTATTCCATAACAAATCTCAGAAAGGAGAAGAATTTAAAGTGTGGCAAGATATTAGAAGCTGTGGATGTCATAACAGAGAGTCCTTTTTTGGTATTATAAAGGAAAAAAATGACATACGTTTGTGTTTCTGCTTACCCTCACGTCTTGCCTTTTCCAGCTACAGTTTATAAAAAGAAAATTCAATGACTGATAACTTAGATGTTTCTGAAGATTTAGGTTTTTTGTACTAATTCTTCATATATGGCACCAAGATTTTACAGTATGACTTGCATAATTTTCACATTGCCACAGATTATTTAAGGTCTTTTTTTTAATTCTTAACACATTTGACCCCATTACAATGGCAGGCAGAAGGAGATACTGAATATAAGCCTTGAGTGCTCCTTCACATAAATTTCCAGATGTAAATTGTATTTTCTTCCTCAAGAAAATAAGGCCTTGGTGATGCTACAGTGTTTTGAGAGAGCACTTCAGTAACCTTTTCCTAAATTTTGTATGATTCTTTTTCAGAATTACCCACAAATGGTAATACAAGGAGGCAAGATACAATTCTGGTGAGAAGTATTTATTGTTTTGGGCTGAGAGTGCAAGGTGACTGTAGGAGGAGCGCTCCCATTCCCAGCCTCCGAAGAGACTGATGCTGAGGTAGGGAAGAATGGGGCAGGCTGGAACGTCTCATGTCCCCGCTGCAAGTGACAAATGCCTGAGAAAAAATGGCAGTAGCATTTGTGCTACTCCCTTGATTTACTCCTTAATTATATTTATGGTGTAAACTAATTAAAAGTATACCTTTTACGCTAAAATACAGGTGTCAAATCCTCTTGAAGCCCATAATAAAAGTGTGCTTGAAAGTTTGACTAGCCTCTGGAGAGTATTGGATCGAGCTCAGGGTTGGTTTATCACTATAACATTAAAAATCTGACTTTTTAAAAAAATATATTTTACTAAGAAAACAAAATTGGGCAAAAATCAGGGAACTGGTCAGAGATCCAGGACTGGAACACCAGAGATTCTACAGTGAAAACTCCCATGCCACAATTGCTTAAATTTTACTTGGCTGTACATCATGGTTGTCAGAACTTTACTTTTATTATAATAAAGCGTATTAAACTGAAAAACCAAATAATTTGTAAAGAAAAAAAAAGTAAAGCTCACTTTGGAAAACCACAGAAAAGTATTTAACTTGTTTTTGTTGATCATTGATGATCAAAGTAATTTATGGACTGCTGGCATTTATATCTTGAAATAATTGCTGAGAGAGAGCAGCTAGTATGTTAGAATTATAAAATAATTGAGTACAAACCATCTTACTTTTATTTACAATCATAAAAGAAAAAAAACCAACTCAGACCTCAAAATAACTGCTTGTATAACTTTACAGGAGCCTGTTTATAGCTCTTATAGCGTAAAACAATGTTAAATAAAATTATACTTTAACATTATGACTTTTACAGCATTTTCATTAATACTTTAAAATGTTTGAAATAAACCACAGAACAAGGAAAAGAGAAGTGAAGGAATTTCTACAGTGTAATAGGCTTCCTCACTGAACTAAAATGTAACCATTTCTTTTAAAGAGAAAACACTAAAATCCGAGTGATCTTATGTCCACATACACACACACACTCTCTCTCTGATATGTCACAGATATTACACACCATAATGTATGGGGAATATAGTCGTGTCCATCAGTCAGTGGGCAGGATGTATCCCCTTATATGAATACATATTTGAATATTTGAATACAATTTGTGTTTTCTGATTTTATTAATATTTTAGCTGAGGTATTATTATATTCATGCATAAATATTTGGTTCTTGTATGGTTGGTAGTTTATACTTGCCATTAATTGCCATAATACTTTTCTGTATACTTTTTGGAGTTAATGTCTCTGCGGTGATATCAGAACTATAAAATACCTTTCAATACTGCTTATTAAGATAATACAACTGAAAGGTATTTTAAAACTAATAGTCAGTATGATCACTATGCAGTCCTTGAAATGGTATCAATAATTTCCTTTTGTGTTTTTCTAGTTATTCCAGCAAGTCTAAAGGATGAGGAAGGGAACTGGGCAAAAGCCAAGTTGGCCCTAGTTTTTCTTTTGCTTCCTGGGGAAAATACCCATCCTGTGAATACAGACACAGAATTATATCAGACCTTGACCCAAGATTTGCATTACTTTCATTTAGCTAAGCAAGAAACTGCAGCAGAAGACTATTTTTCTTTAATTCCCTGTTTTAGACAAGTAAGAGTGCCTTTCTCCATCTTTACTTGCATGGGTTGCCAGGATGATCATCTGTCAATGTGGAAAAACAACTTTTTGATCCAAATGAAGTTCTGTAATCATGTTATTTTGTAATGATATTTTGTAATTTTAGTTCTGTCCAATCTAGAGATTTGTATGTTCCTGGCTGGCAAAAAACCCTGTTATTTTAGGCAAATATACAAACAAACAAAATAATGATAGTTAAAAATACTAGTAGAACTGTCTAAGGTTTATTTTTGTTTGTTTTTCCTATGACCTGTATTTTACATGTAACATCCAAATGAGCATTTGAGGCTAAGATCATAGTCCAGTCATTTATATGGATGCTAAAATGAAAAACCAGGAGGATATATTCAGGTGATTAAAGAAAATATTGATTATGAGATAGAACAAAGAGAGGAAAAAAAGAACTCATGAAATATTTTACTTCAAGAAAACTACAATTCATAGAAATGTTGCAGTACTGGATTTTTTCTCTTTGTGAGTTGTAAAGATATGGATGAGAAATGACTGTGCAAGATGGCACAGCTGTGAGTGAGAAGCATGAGAAAATAACTTCTGCTTGTATGTATAGCAATGACTTTTTATCAAAGATTTGATTGTGCATTCAGTATTATGGACTCATAATATGCAAATGCATTCTGCTGTTAATACACATTCACAGCATACATGTTAGTGGTTCCAAAGGAGCTGTTACAATATATGCTCTGAATATGTATTAGGAATAATACACAATATGTAAGTTAGAGCATTCTATGTCATGAAAACATAACACAAAATGCACAGTATTTTTACTACTCATTCATAGTGTACTCTCTGGCAGCTCTAAAGGAGCAACTGTACTGTATATTATGAACTCATATTGAAGACGCACAAAATTAACTAAATTTTTATAGATGTCTGGATGTGATACCATGATCTCACACAGCAATATAACATACAGTCTTCTGGTCCACTGCATTATTTATTCTATTTGTAAAATATGCTTGTTTTAGTATTTTTCATTTTAATATTTTTTGGGAAGGATTTACTAGGTATTCTTTTTATATGGAAATATTTTTATTTTTGTGGAATTCTAAATACAGTAATTTTGCAAGCGTCATTTGATATTGGCAATTAGTTTGATATTGCTGAGAAAAGGTAATGTAAATTTCATGAATACTCACAATTGTAAGGAATGTGCATAAAATACTAATCTAGAATAATGCAGATCCAGATACTGCTCAGGTTGCAGAAGCAAAAGGAGCCTTGTTAACCTGAAAAGCAACAGAAATATTTGGCTTAGGGTTTTTTTGCTTGCTATAAATACAGCCTCTAGAATGACTAAGTGGTTCAGGTAAAATCATTAAGTTATTCTAAATTTACTAAGTCTCTATATAGTTCATGTTACAATACTCTATGTTTAGTTAGCCACACTTTTTAATCAATATTCCCTTAAACTTCCTGTCCCGTTAACTCAAAAGATGCTGTTGTCCATCATTTGGACATCATGTCCATGATCTCCCCTTGGTGAAGTAGTCAACATGGATTCACCAAGGGGAGATCGTGCTTGACCAACCTGGTAGCCTTCTATGATGGCGTGACTGGCTGGGTGCATGAAGGGAGAGCAGTGGATGTTGTTTACCTCAACTTCAGCAAGGCGTTCGACAGTGTCTGCCATAACATCCTTATAGACAAGCTTAGGAAGTGTGGGTTAGATGAGAGGACGATGAGGTGGATCGAGAACTGGCTGAACAGCAGAGCTCAGAGGGTTGGGATCAACGGCACAGAGTCTGGCTGGAGGCCCGTAACTAGTGGTATTCCCCAGGGGTCTGTACTGGGTCCGGTTCTGTTCAATATAGTCATCAATGACCAGGAGGAAGGGATAGAGTGTACCCTCATCAAGTTTGCTGATGATACCAAACTGGGAGGAGTGGCTGATACACCAGAAGGCTGTGCTGCCATCCAGCGAGACCTGGACAGGCTGGAGAGCTGGGGCGAGGGGAACCGGATGAAATTCAACAAGAGCAAGTGTAAGGTCCTGCACCTTGGGAGGAACAACCCCACGCACAGGTATAAGTTGGGGGTTGACCTGCTGGAAGGTAGCACTGCTGAGAAGGACCTGGGAGTGCTGGTGGGCAGCAGGCTGATCATGAGCCAGCACTGTGCCCTTGTGGCCAAGAAGGCCAATGGGATCCTGGCGTGCATCAAAAGGAGTGTGGCCAGCAGGTCAACGGAGGTTATCCTCCCCCTCTACTCCGCCCTAGTGAGGCCTCATCTAGAGTACTGTGTCCAATTCTGGGCCCCCCAGTTCAAGAAGGACAGGGAACTGCTGGAGCAAGTCCAGCAGACAGCCACAAAGATGATCAGGGGACTGGAGCACCTCTCTTGTGAGGAAAGGCTGAGAGACCTGGGTCTGTTCAGCCTAGAGAAGAGAAGACTGAGGGGGGATCTTGTTACAGCTTACAAATATCTGAAGGGTGGGTGTCAAGAGGATGAGGCCAGACTCTTTTCAGTGGTGCCCAACGACAGGACGAGGGGCAATGGGCACAAATTGGAACACAGGAAGTTCCACCTGAACATGAGCAGAAACTTCTTTACTGTGAGGGTGACAGAGCATTGGAACAGGCTGCCCAGAGAGGTGGTGGAATCTCCTTGTGTGGAAATATTCAAAACCCGCCTGGACGCAGTCCTGTGCACCCTGCTCTAGGTAAACCTGCTCAAGCAGGGGGGTTGGACAAGGTGATCTCCAGAGGTCCCTTCCAACCCCAACCATTCTGCGATTCTGTGATTTGCCTTTGCTGAGATGATCTTTAATGTCAAGACAAGTTCCAAATAATCTTGAATGCATTAAAAAATCAGTAGAGTTTGAAACATTCACTTTTGCTGAATTTCAAGTTTCTTCTGAAGTCCTAAATAAGTTTTTTTATTAAGGTGCAATATTACCTGCAAAATGAAAAGCTGAATAACTGAAAGGAATATATGCAAATAAATTAACTGTTGCAATCCAGCACACTTAGTTCTAATTGAATACTGAATATTTCTTCTTGACTTATTTGTAGGAATATAATGAATTACTAGTTGACATTTTGTTGTGATGAAACATCATTTTGCATGCCTCAATATATCATCTGTTACTTTTTCATGTGAGATCTATTACCTGCTTGAGTGAGCTACTTGCTTGAGCTTGCTAAGGAATAGCTGAAACTACCATAAACCATGCCATGTGATGTATTTTGCCCTAAGTAGGATAAAGCTTGTTGAGCTGAATTCATCTTCATGAAACTACTTGGACTTCTTTGGAGTTACATCAGAAATAATTCATCTCAGAATATTTTATTTTGGTTTGCTTCATAATTTATAATTTTAATGAAATCTTTGCCATCTGTGTTAGAAAATACTTTACAGAAACAAAATATTTCTTATACTATTATGCTTACTAGAAACAGAAAAAGAAAATGGAGAAAAATACCTTTTCATATTTTAAATTCATGTTTACATGGAGTTTAATTCTCAATTGCCAGCTCAAGCCAGCACAAAGCAGTCATTAAGCCCCATATTCCCTTCCTCCCCACTGTGGAGTTCATCCTGTGGCAGAAAAACCTCAAACCTGGGCAAGAATCATTTACGGTAGAAAGTCTTCTTGCTCCCAGGGTAATGTACAGCATTACTGGAACCAATTGCTTCTCTAAAAGAGAATGTGTTTCTTTATTCCATTTCTGGTTACGGAAGGAGTTAAATCTGCATGTCTCTAATTTCATTGTAGGCATCCTATTGTTTCTTTGTTTCTATGTTTGTGCTCTGTGGAGGTGGATTTCCTTGGACTAGAAGGGGTTGCCCTGTTAGGACCAGCTGGAGCCTGAGGCACTGTCAATCCCACAGCACTTCAGTGGTTTTGTTATAGAGTACAAATCCTCATCTATAACACAGTTGCATCCAGCTCTGTTCTGGCACCTGACAATTTACATGGCTTTACACAGGATGTTTTGGAGAAGGGTAATATACAAACTAGGCCGTGAACACCAGGAATCAAAAGGACTCCAAACCAGGCATGGTAGTGACCTTCAAATTCCCTTTTACTGGGCTTTTATGCACATACTGCAAGTATTTCTGCTTTTGATCTAAATAAAAAAAAAAGCAATTTGTAAGCTTTCACTTGTAATACCGTTATTTTATAATATAATTTGGCTTTGACTCCAAGTCTTTTCTTTAGCCCTTTTAACTATAACAGTCTTCCCATTTCAATGTTGCCGCACTACAAAATATTTAGGATAGATGCCATGATCCTAATACTGAAAAGAGCTATGAAGTTTAGAGTAATACACATGTGTTAAAAATGCATATTACAAAGTTGAAAATCATGTTCTTAGACATAGGAGAAGGATAACTTGAACTCACAGGTACTAAGGTACAAGCAATCAATCACAAAAAGATTTACTAAATATTGTTGTTCATCTTTCAGAAACATTTAATTGATCCAGGGTGTTAGGAAGGATGTGGAATCACAGAATCATAGAATAGTTTGGGTTGGAGGGGACCTTTAAAGGTCATCTAGTCCAACCCCCGCTGCAATGAGCAGGGACATCTTCAACTAGATCAGGTTGCTCAGAGCCCCATCCAGCCTGACCCTGAATGTTTCCAGGAATGGGGCATCTACCACCTCTCTGGGCAACCTCTTCCAGTGTTTCACCACCCTTATTGTAAAAAATGTCTTCCTTATATCTAGTCTATATCCACCCTCTTTTAGTTTAAAACCATTACCCCTTGTCCTATCGCTACAGGCCCTGTCCCCATCTTCCTTATAAGCCCCCTTTAAGTACTGAAAGGCCGCAAGAAGGTCTCCCCAGAGCCTTGTCTTCTCCATGCTGAACAACCCCAACTCTCTCAGCCTTTCCTCACAGAAGAGGTGTTCCATCCCTCTGAGCATTTTTGTGGCCCTCCTCTGGACCCGATCCAACAGGTCCATGTCTTTCCTGTGCTGAGGACTCCAGATCTGAGTGCAGGACTCCAGGTGGGGTCTCACCAGAGCTGAGTAGAGGGGGAGAACCACCTCTCTTGACCTGCTGGCCACGCTTCTTTTGATGCAGCCCAGGATATGGTTGGCCTTCTGGGCTGCGAGTGCACATTGCCGGCTCATGTCCAGCTTTTCATCCACCAGTACCCCCAAATCCTTCTCTGCAGGGCTGCTCTCAATCCCTTCATCCCCCAGCCTGTATTGATACCGGGGGTTGCCCCGACCCAGGTGCAGGACCTTGCACTTGGCCTTGTTGAACCTCATGAGATTCACGCAGGCCCACTTCTTGAGCTTGTCCACATCACTCTGGATGGCATCCTGTCCCTCAGGTGTGTCAACCGCACCACTCAGCTTGGTGTCGTCTGCAAACTTACATGTAAAATGTTTCCAGTTTCCCCTGTTCCTGCTGACGGAAGGAAGTCAGCATCATTTAAAGAGAAGCCTTGGGGAGGGAAAGGTAAGCGTTAGGATGGGGAGAAAATTTGGGCACCTACACCTGCATTGATCCATAAGTAATAGTTATTGATCACTTCTCTTCACTGTGTAAGCAGTAATATTTTTAATAAAATATTTTTTATTTGAAGAGTTATGCACAAATTTTCTACAGCGTTGCTGAGACGAGCAACTCTGCTATCCAAAACTTCCTCCACAAGAAACTATCTGATATTCAAAAAACCTCAAAGACTAAAAGTTTGCCTTGGAAAACTCAAGATAGAAATATAGCTCGAGGTTTTGATAATATAAGTAAATAACCTTTGCAGCAGTTAATTTCAGGATATTGTGGGTTTACTTTAAATAAACAACTTGTGTCATTCTAAAACACTTCCTTTCATTCAGTGACAAGCCTGTTTTGGCTGGAGGTAATATCTATCATATGGCTTGTGTAGGAGCTCAGGCTAGAAAATGGTGATGACCAATTTTGTCCTGAAGATATATGATCATATTCTGCATTTTGTGCACTTTTAATAGGAATCTGTTTTACAGAAATTTTTAATAGGGAAAAAAACTTGGAGTTTTGGTTTTGTTAGGGGGTTTTTTTTGTTTTTCTCTCAGGAAATTTTTATCAGCCTACAAACTATACTTATTGCCCATTTACAGGTGTTTTGAGCTTCTCTTCACGTCCATCCCAAAATATGCCATTAATGGTCAAGAAGACCATACCTGAATTTTATGATCTAGCAATGGAAGAGTATATTGGAATACACATGTGCAACAGCCTATAACTTAGTTGCTGTAGTAAGATACAACATATCTCATATTTGTAGCCTACTTGAAAGGCTGCTCATGTTAATGTCGGAACTGCCGACTTCCTGAGAATTTTCAATAACATTTTAGAATGATACAGATTTTAAAGCATAAAACCCAATTATTTTAGATTAGCTGTGTATTTGTTAGAACTACGTTGTACTGTCAGGAAGTGCTGTATGGTTGGCTTATGCCAATGACTTTGCCTATCTGTGGTATCTCATTAACAGTGACCACATCTGGACCCACCTTTTTACAATCATCACAGTCTTTGGTTGCAGACAAATGTGACATTGTAACACTGTACATGACAATGTAACAATGTGTTACGTGTTGCACAATATTTTTAATGTGCTATTTCAGTGAATTGTGCTTTTTGTATACTGAATTCTCTTACCTTTTTTTAAATCTGATTTTGCTTAGGGTTATCTCCCACCGCATTCTTCCATTCATTTACTTACTTTAAACTCTATGTAGGCTGCTACACAGTTGAACCTTGGCAGGGTGAGCTCATCCCATCATCTTTTTTAAGCAGATAAACTGAACGCCATGGAGTTTACCATGTGGGTTTCATAGATAAGGTTAAAAAAAACACCAGACACCAACCCTGGATGGTATCTGCTCTTCATAGGCATTTATTATCCAATGAAATATTTTGAAGGCAGGGTGTGGTTGGCTAAATTATTGCTCCTCCCACTGTTCTCTGCTATGTTTCCAGTTTCAGAGGGAAAAACACAAGCTTGTATGTTGAGTATGAGTCATAACCTCTCTTCTGCTACTGACTCACTTGGGAGTTTGAGGTAAGTCGTTCTACCTTATGTCTCAATCGCTCTGCCCCCAGGACAGCAAGGAAAGAAGGAACTATGGAAAGTTGTGCAATGTTTTCGTAGGTGAAAAGTGTAGATATTGAGACCAATATTATTATTATGCAGTACGATAATAATTTTGTGTGCCCAAATGGATTTTTTACATAGCTTCTTCCCCACATAAAATGTTTTTTTTTTTTTTTCCATTTTGTCATGAAAAAGTTTAAAGAAAGATTATGTTGTACCAAAGAACATCTTAGGTTACTGAAATACTTAAAAATGATTGTATTTCTCGGAGGAAAGTATATGCACCTTTCATCACACCGTTCTCTTTTGCACCAATAATGACCGATAATAAAAGTTCACAGTGGTGCAACTTTGTTGATGACTTCAGGAATAAGAGGAGGCCCTGGAGTGTGTGGAGTCTCACAGAGAACTGGCTCCTACTCAGGTACTTACACTCTATCCTGGTTGGTTTGCAAGCATTGCAGGGAAATGCTAAACTTCAGGAAGTGAACTTGTAATACCTGAGCATGTTCGTTAGCACTTATGATATCAAAATAGATATCCATCAGTTACAGTCTCTTATGTTAGGATGTAGATAGTCTACAACTTGGCTATTTTGTCTTCTTACTTTTGTTGCCCAAAAAATACCTGGCTGTACACTAATGAGACATACTAGTGACGTATATTTATTAAACCATAATAAAAAATCTGTTTGTAAGTTTCAAGGAAATTACAGTTTAAACACAGACACACTTTGAAAGAGAAAGGTGTGATAGCTTGAGCAAGGTAAAGCATGTAGCTTACGGACAGCAGCACACTCATGAGCGATAATTGCAGTAGTCTGTGGTGTGGGCAAGAGCAGAGCATGAGGCTGACGATCAGATCAATCCATGCCATGGGAAAGAAATGTATTTCCTATATAGAGAAAGCATGGGTAACACCGTTGGCAGGTGACAGTGGAGGAAGCAGTTTGCTCTCTAGGGTTTAACTTTTGAAAAATGCTTTTTCTATCCACCGTGTTCCTTTGAATACGTTTGTACGCCCGCTTTAAAGTCCTTTGTATCGACGTATCTGTGTGTTACCAGTTAAGGTACACGAGAGGGTTAGGTTTTGTTAGAACTGGTCTTTGAGAGGGGTGGAAAGACCGGGAGGACAGGCGTGGAGGCCTACGGCGTTTCACGTGCCTGCCTACCCGGCTTCAGAGGCGCAACTGGTTGAAGGCAAACGATAACCGCAGCGGACAACTTCTGAGCCAGCGGCTGCACCATTAAAAGTGCCCCTGCACCGCTGCCAAGCGCTACAGCTGCAAACCCTGTCCAGGCATGAAAGCCTCCCTTTCAGGTCTTCTTTTTTTCCCCCCTTCTTCCCTATTTCTGCTTGACGGGCTTCGGGCTCCTGGGGGAATTTCCGCGGCTGGAGGCCCGGCTGGGGGCGGGGGGCTGCGAGGCGCCCCGCCGGCCGCCCC
>WAAD01028306.1:110917-168998 GCA_013389945.1 Fregata magnificens
TTATACATGAAAAATGCACATACAACTGACATAGTAAAAAAAAAAAAAAAGGAGAAAAAGATACTGAACTGAAAACAAGCAGAGGAATGAAAACTAAATCCCTACGGATAATGATGACTGACTGTATTCTGCACTCCTTCAGGTTTCTTAGATAAAAAGTGTAATCTAGAACACTGAAGGTCACACAATATTAACATTAATGTTTCCTCAGAGCCGTCCATTGTTTACTATATGAAATAGTAGGGCTCTGCAAAGTCGTATCCTATACAGGAAAATTGTATACAGTAACTCTGCAGTTTTGTACTACCACTGCCAGGTAGATATTGTTGTAATCTTGGTGTTGTTACTGCAGAAAGGTAATTGAAGAGCAAGATCTCTTAAAATAGCTCGTTTAAGCTTACTCTGTGTGGAAAGCAGAGCGCTTTTACACTAGCTCTATCCAGGACACTACTTACTTTCATTCAGCCTATTTCAGGGCACTTTTCAAACACTTTTAAAACACATTTGCACCTAATACCTAACTGCACAGGCAAAATCATCATCCTTCAATACAGTCGGATTTGCATCTGATAGATGTCAGGTAGAAATAATTTGTATCTAATGTGTGTCAAAGGGGTTGAAAAAATCTAGTGGGTTTTTTTGGATAGGATGAGTATCTAGGTGAGATTAAGTCATCAGGGCAAGATGTAAAACTCACTGAAGTCAATGGATATCTTCCCAATCACTTCAGTAACTTTACGGCAATCCCAGTGAAACAGTTCATCTCAGGATGGGCTTGAGGAAATATTGACAAGTTGTTGAAGAAATGGTGATGGGAGGGACGGCTGAGAGATAAGTACCACGGAGGTAGCTGGGTCAGACATTTCAGAGGTAGAAATTAATAGAAGGGGAGCAGCAGTGCTTGAAGGCACATGCTACTATACATACAATATGGCATATATTATTTTGAGTGATGTTCAATGCCTCAGTTTAATAGGGTGGATAACAAAGGCAGAAAGTTAGGATTTAAAATCAAACTGCTGTTGGTTACATAAAGAAACTAACCTTTAATATGTCGCAGTAGCAATAAGTGGTTTTTCTGTGTCTCAAGACTGGAATCATTGCTTTACTAGAGGATATGGTATCATTACATTGTGATAAGTGGTTCATAAATATGTTCTTGTTTGAAAGAAATAAATAGAGCTAACAGGCTTTTCAACAGTTGCTCGTTTAGATTTACTGTCAATATTAAATGTTGTATGTATACTTAAAAATACTCGACACTGAAAATATTTAGTGTTTTACAGATCCCTCGAGTAAGTGATATAAACTGATAATCTGTCACAAGAACAAAGTAATTCCAGATTTGGAAATGTTTCCTTGAATGCCAATAGGAAAAACCTGTATCGATCAAGAACAGAAAGATTTGTGTGTGTGAATTTGACTATTAAAACATTAGCGACAGTGAAAACGAAAGCTTACCTTGGTTTGAGAAAATGCAGGTCTGCATGTGTTAACTGGTGAAATCATCAAAACAAGATCTGCTATCTCGTGAAATAAACTCAAGAATCCCTCAAACAACCTTACCATGGAAATTTCCCTGCATCTTGCATATACTTGGAGTGAAGAAATCATTTTTGCTTTCATCATAGGCTAAACATTGACTTTTACTCAGGAACGGCTTTTAAAAGGCTATTTTTTTCAATGAAAAATAGGTAATTGTGTTATAATAAATTTTCTGAATTTCTATACTAATCAATTTTGAAGTTTCAACATTTGTCTTTAATTATACATTCAATTGTAAATAATAGAGAACAGACCTCTGTGGAATTTTTGTGACTTTTATATGGCAGAGCCACATGTACGTGGGCAAAAAATAATGGTTTTTTGTGTGACAAAGCGATTCAAATTTTTATCTGAAAATTTTGTGGAAGGTAACTAAATATAAACAAACTCAACCGTAACTTGTTACAAAAGCTGCTGCGTATTATTTTGCATGATTAAACACAATATGACTAAAAGACTTTCTTAAAGAGGAATTATTTGATCTGGACAAGAAAACAAATTGAAAATCAACTTTATTAGGAATTATTTCTAAGGAGACTACATGAGTTGCTAAGACAAGTTGTATTTTATGCTCTCTTGTTTTTAATTTTCAAAGATGAGTTTTGTTCACATAGAGGAAAAATACCATAGAAACTAATACCTTAAAATTTCTTTTGACTTAGAAAAAAACAACCAAGAGAATACTGCGACAGGAGATAAAGACATAAAACAGCCTTCCAGTAACCAAAGTATACAACCAGAGATACAAGACCAGTCCATCTGGGGAAATTGCACTGATGGTGACCTCATCAGAAGTAAGTATTTCCAGAACAAATTGCTGCCATTTAGGCTTGCTTTCGCCGTGTAACTGGATAGTGCCTGTTGACTCAGTTAAATGTGTGTCAAATGCAATTGTGTTGCAACTATAATGCATGTCTACAGAATTTATTTCCCGGAATGACTCGTGTCAGCATGCATAAGCAACGAGTTCAAAGAAAGGTGTGATTTGAGTGGTGCAGTATAATATAGACCTCTGTAGCATCTACATTTTAAAGCCTTAATGTTATATTCTTCTCTTATAATTCATAATGGGATCTGTATATTTAGTAGGCACGTGAGCTACAGTATGGAACTGTGCTAGGTGTCATCACCTTTGATATCTCAGGTTATACGTTTAAGTGGCAGAGTAAACTATGCTGAAAACAGTTGCTTCCAGATAAACTGAGTACTGGCCAGATGTAAGTACGTGAAGAAGTTTGAATCCTAAAGTAGCTAGTCCTTTCAAAACTAGAAGAACGCTGTAAGACAAGGTTTTAGGCCTTAAGTGCTATGGAATTGTGTTTTGTTGGTTTTTTTTTAAATTAGTTTTTACAAGTCCACATTCCTAGTGTGTGTCTTGGATGCTTTAAAAGATAAAAAGGTATGCGAGATTATTCCCATTTTTCTGTCTTGAAGATCATATGCTGTCCAAAAGATCATCCACAATTGCACCCTCCTGAAGCGAAAATATTTCTGTCAACTGCCAGAGCTAATACTACTTTAAAATTCTGTGAATGCTTGAACGTTAGTTACTCAAGGGAGGGGCAGCAGGAGAAACTGTTCTCTAATTATAGGGTGTATTCAGAAAGCAAATGGACTAAATGCTGAGTGGTGCTCCAGGTCTCTCAGATCGTTGTCTGACCACACACTTCAGGGTCAGTCTGACTTTACACTGCACACGTACAACATGATACACAGCGGGGTAAATTCATATTTCTGAACCTGCTGTTGCTATAACTGGCGATTTTCTCTGGAGTTATCTGTTTCTTTTTAGGGTTTTTTTTCTGGTTTTTTTTTTTTTTTTTTTTTTTTTTTAAATCTTATCTATACAATCAACTTCTCCTGAACTTTGTGTTAGCGTTTTAAGTTCTTTTCAAACCTTAGTTAATACTTTTTTTCTAAATAATGAATCCCAGTAAATACTATATCCTTATTGTGTTGAATAGTTATCTAGATCCTTTACAGGAAAACTTGAATTTAGCATGTCAGATATTTATCTAACAAAAATAATTCTTAGTGGGCTATAAAGAAGAAGAATTTTCCTTCACAGTTTGAGAGTTTACCCAATTCCAAAAGATCATTATTTTAGACCTAACTATCCCTGGACCAGCAATTGCTATGTGCTTATGTTGAGGACACGGGAAGGTGCATATGGCATCTGCTGCTTTTGGAGTGGCCTCCTTCTCATTCCCTCTTCCTAGAGGCTTCCTTATTCCCAGACCCATGGGAAAGCAGATTTATTTAGTAGCAGTTAGCAGCATGCCTGAACTATGGAGGAAAGGACCAAGGACGGTAGCGTGGTGCTGTGCTTCCTCTAATCCGTTCACTGCAAGGACATACTGTAGTGGCTGCACTGGAGATGTGGGAGAGGAGAAGGTAAATTTTTCAATATATAGTAGAAATTGCAGCAGAAGGTGCAAGACCCTGGTAAAGTGACTTGACAGTTATATGCAGTTATATGTCTCTGTGATGGGAGGGTTATCTGTTGCTGAATTTAAAAAAGTAACAGGAAAAAGGGAAAAAGATAGGATAAAATTCTGAGGTATAATGTACTGCTCCAGTGTCCATAGCTGTGCTTCTCCTGGGGTCACTAGTAGTTTTACCTTTGACTTTGTCAAAAGCAAGTTTAGGTGAAAGCTGGAGGTTTCTAAAACTCCTAGTCCTAGTAATTGAGTTTTGTGTAGTAGTGGCTTTATTATGAGATATGTTTGAGTAGCTGCTATGATGCAATCCCCTCTTTGTTTCAAATTCATGATTTTGTTTAACCTTTAATGTTAAAGCCTTCTAGATGGAAGAAACAAAAATGATGAAATTAAAGCAGCTTCTTTTTCTTCTTTTTTTTGGGCTGTGGCTATGAGTAGGGAAGTCTGTTCTACTTAAAAAAATTGAGGAACAGTGTTTGGCTCAATTAAAAGTACTTCTGGTAGTTTGCAGAAGTTTTACAACTTGATCTACCTAGTAACTAAAGTTTGAAAAACAGAACAAGTAGAGCAAAGAGAAGCTTGTTTATCACAAACATTACTTAGGTATTTTAGCTTAAATAACAAGTATCATAGCTCAGAATGGCTGTGATTCAACCAGATCTATTTCCCCACTAGACTAAAGTTTGCAGAATATTGCATATTAAAAGAAGCTTGAGGTTAGAAATAAACAGTGTTTTGATCTTTACAGTCTATTTTAAAACTGTTTCTTTAAATTGTTTTAGACAGTGCATGCTTCAATTTTCTCAGATATTAACAACCATTCACCAGTATCCTAATGATTTCTTTTTTTCCCATACAGATTGTTTTCCACCCCCACAGTTGATACATACTCCATTTGTGTTAGCCTTAGTTTTCACTTTATAAATGTTTCCAGAGTTCAATTTCCAAGGATTTCCTTGTCTGCAGCTGTTTTATCCTGCTGTTATATGGAAGTAGATTAATCAGTCAGTTTTATTGGCACACCAACAACGAAGTCCAGTGTTAGAGACTCTGTAATGACTTCATTATGTATGATTTCTCATTTGCACTTGTGAACTCAGTTTACCAGGCAACATCAATAAACTAAAATGCTGCCCCTCTTTTCCACAGTAAGATGTTTTCAGTTCACCTTGCCCTGCCCTTGTAGTCCTTTTCTCAAGCCCCCTTTTTTTAATCTCTAGATGATGAGATTCGCCCAGATTAGCCCTTTCCCCACCTCCTTTGGAGCATCCCTTCTCCCCCCGAATGAAAACGTTCATAATATCCTGGGTAAATGGGTAATCTTATGGGAAGCTTCAACAAAGGAATTAATTGTTTTTGAAAAGAGCTTGAGAGGCATGGTAGAGGAATATTAGCTTCCAGTGCACCACTACTTCAAAAGGTTACTGTATACTGACCTACAAACAGGGGAGAGCTAAATAAGAAGAAAATGGTTATATTACCTTTCTGTATTAATTGCTAATGCACTTGCATAACTGTTACTGGAATACTGCGTTCAGTTGGAGGAGGGTCAGGGGAGAACCACAAATATCTCAGGAATGACCAGAGTAGTTGAAAACATGCCTTATTGTGGAAAAACTCCTGGAGTTCAATCTGTTTAGTGTTAACAAGGAGGAAAAAGAGGGTCTTGCCGAGTCCCTAAGAAGCATGATACCACAACGAACAGAAATTTGGTAAGACAATTCTTCAGCTGTAGCAGACAAAAGGAGAACTAGATGTAGTGTCTGGAAGTTCAGTTAGACTAGAAAAAGGGTGCACCTTTTTTAATGGAGTATTTGAGAACAGGAGGAACTGCCAAATATTTGGTGGTTTTAGGTGTGTTAAATTGGACTTACTCTTCACAAGGTGGCCATTACTATCCATATCCTCAATTTTAGGACCTGAGTAAGGGAGAGTCTCTTTTCCATAGTGATTCCCCCAAATTGAGATAACCTTAGGTTCTTCATCTCAGGTATTCTTCAAGGCAATGTTGAGACCTATTCCTTTCCCTTCACAGATGCACACATATTTTGCATTTTGTTTCAGGCTGTAGAGGTTCTGCTTTTCAAAAAAGCTTAGCCTTAGAATAGCTCCATATGCTTTTCCTTCTTCTTCAGCAGTGCATTTTAAGTTTCTGCAAACAACTTCTGCTTATTTTCATTGCATGATCTGATGGCCTGTAATGGAGATGTTCTGCTTCTGTTATCACTCACCTTTGGCAAGTGAGGAAGAGTGATGTTAAAACATGCAGCAGGGTAACCTGTGGCTATAGGAGTGAGGCCATAGGAGGTTTTGCTGCTCCACATTACTACAATGCCCTGCTTTGTTCTTTGGGAAAGGTTGGGGTTTTTTTTCCTCTCTTAAAAAAAAAGGCTATAAAGGTGGATTTCAGCATATTTAGGCAGAATTTTTACAGAGGGTACTAGGTTATCATCAATGTGTGCTGTTATGCAGCGGAAGGAATGTTTAGGAGGGAAGAAAATGCCAGTCTTGAACGTTATTTGCTTGTGAGGATTTAATCTCCTTTCCAGTTCTCAAGCAGGACCTTAGCTATGTGATATTTAAGAAAACAAAAAACATCTACCATAGATTCAAATTGTCATGAATAATTGATTAATAATAATCCAATTCTCAAGATTAAATACCTAAAATATGCCCATGTTTTACAGATAGAAAGGTCATTGCTATCCATCATTTCCTAGCTTCAATTGCCTCTTTCTCCTCCATGAAACACCATCCTGATAAGAGTGGTTCTTCAGAGAAAAGGATGCTTCATTCAGCTCTGCGGGGATTAAACAATTTTGCATGTTCTTGTGCCCACTATTTTATTTACTACATTCGACTTTATTGCGTTTTGTTTTATTGAAATACAAACCTAGATATTTTTTACCTTTTTATTTTCTATATTTTTATGTTGACATTTTTACTTTACATGGCTATTTATTTAATTTTAACGTCTGGAGATTCCCTTTTCCTACTGGTTAAGTGAGTGATTTCTGTAGTTTAAATTATGCAGTTTGGGTTTGGGACTTTTTTCCCAACAAGAAGAAGACAATCTGCTGTTAGAACTGTTCTTTTTATTTGATATTAATCCAAATGTCTTTTCTTCGCTCATTTATAGTGCACAGTCATCTTACAGTTACTATGATTTCAGATGACTGTGTTTATTCTGTCTAAAATAGTGCAAAGTTCTTGTGATAACTTAAGTGGTTCTCTTCAAAGCTAGAAAGTATGACAGATACAGTCTTCTTGCAGTGTAACTGAGTGTGAGTACGGAATTGCACAGAATAGATTAATGGAAATTATTCAAAATATATTGCTGAGACTGAAAGGTGTATTCTTTTAGTTACAGAAGTGATTTGTGTACAATGTTCCAAATACACCCAGGTATTTGCTTCATCTGGCTGTGAAAAAAGTGTGAGCTTATGAATGCACAAAACTTTAATCAGTTCAATACTTAAATACAGGAATGTGGTATTTGGTATTTAGATTCTTCTTTAAAAAAGATAAATCTTTGAGGAATTGGGCAGTAGAAGTGATGCAGGTGTGAAGAACCTCCCTGAGAACTCCTCTGCCGGAGAGATTTTTCTAATCCTCTCCCCAGCAGACACCTAGCCTGTGTTACTTCTGTTTCTCCCCCGGACCGGGCAGATCTCTTATTACTTCTGTTCCAAAAGTCCTCAGAAAACTCCTCTCATGCCTATTGTGGAGCCTGATGGGTTTTTATCTCCTTCCCAACCAGTTGTAAGATGGCTGACAATGCATGCATTTTTTAAAATATTCTTTAAAAATACTGTGCATCAGCTAGTTCCCTTAGCACAACACGTACAGACTGGGGAACGAGAGGCTGGAGAGCAGCCCCATGGAGAGGGATCTGGGGGTTCTGGTCGACGGCAAGCTAAACATGAGCCAACAGTGTGCCCTGGCAGCCGAGAGGACAAACCATGTCCTGGGGTGCATCAAGCACTGCATTGCTAGCCGGTTGAGGGAAGTGATTGTCCCGCTCTACGCTGCATTGGTGTGGCCTCACCTTGAGTACTGTGTGCAGTTTTGGGTGCCACAGTATGAAAAGGATACGAAGCTACTAAAGAGTGTCCAGAGGAGAGCCACGAAGATGGTGAATGGTTTAGAGGGGAAGCCATATGAGGAGCGGCTGAAGTCACTTGGTCTGTTCAGCCTGGAGAAGAGAAGACTGAGGGGAGACCTCACTGCGGTCTACAGCTTCCTCACAAGGGGAAGAGGAGGGGCAGGTGCCAATCTCTTCTCCCTGGCGACCAGTGACAGGACCCGAGGGAACGGCAGGAAGATATGCCAGGGGAGGTTTAGGTTGGACATTAGGAAAAGGTTCTTCACCCAGAGGGTGGTGGAGCACTGGAACAGGCTCCCCAGGGAGGCAGTCGTGGCGCTGAGCCTGGCAATATTCAAGAAGCATTTGGACAACGCCCTCAAACACATGGTGTGAATTTTGAGGTTGTCCTATACAGGGTCAGGAGTCGGACTCGATGATCCTTGTGGGACCCTTCCAACTCAGGACATTCTGTAACACAGGAGGTAAAATGTGAGGTAAAATGTGACTATTATAATAGTTTTGTACTGGTTTTGACTGGAAAAGAGTTAATTTTCTTCATAGCTGCCTACCCGGGTTACACCACAGCAAGTGTTCAGCTACTAAGTAGTGAAATATGACTTTGATTATATAAACTGGGAAAAAGCTAACTAAGTATGTTGTACAGCATATTCAGAGTATTCATGCCAGTCAAGATAAAGCATCTCATAAAGGTGGTAGTGAAAATTATGCTGTTTAACAAAATTTTGGAATTTAGTTGGCTTGAAGGCAGGCCAGTGTGCTGTGCATCAGAAGTACTAGGTCCTGTGAAAGACCCATGGATTTAT
Organism: Fregata magnificens; assembly: GCA_013389945.1. Taxonomy (NCBI): domain Eukaryota; kingdom Metazoa; phylum Chordata; class Aves; order Suliformes; family Fregatidae; genus Fregata; species Fregata magnificens. Next base: position 119,815 of record WAAD01028306.1, read on the forward strand.
TCCTACTGATGGTGTACCAGCTGAAGCTGAGGAGAATGAATAATAGCACTCTTGCAGATGGCTGAGAAATACAAATGAGAAATCAGAAGTCACTGCTATCAGGATACCAAGAGACCAAACATTTTCAGTATTCCAAATGAACTAATCAGAGTTTGCAGCTGGTGCACACGTATGCAACTGAAGCTCATGTTCAGTACTGTTCACCTGAGTCTTGATGATTCAGCTGGGGTTGTTTAGATTTCCCTCCCCCTTTTTTGAATGGATAATGATGATGCACTCTTTCCAGTCTCTGCCTGGAAGACTTGTGCAGAAAGATAGGCCTTTTCTTGCTGAAAGTCTACCCATCTTCTTGCCGTTTTGATTTCCCCTAGGAATTTCTGGGATCAAACCTCTCAGCTGAGACAATTTTACATCCAAGGAATTTCACACCTCATTGTTGCACAACCATAGTGTTTTCATTTAATTTTCATTTAATCCTCTCCAGGGCAGACAAGCATTTTCACAGATAGCTGTATCCTTACAGTTACAGTCTTCAGAGTTTAAGAATGGGTCTTCAGTGTTTATGGAAGCCACCTGTGGAACGACCTGAGGGTCGCTGAAGTTAGTAGTCCCTTATTTGTAAACAGAGCTGCTGTGGGATGCAGATGTTTTCTATGTAGCCTCTCCCCTCCGACTCGGTTGAACGTTTTGAAGCAATGCAGTTGATGATGGACTGCGACAGGTGAGGAATTTGTGCACTCTGTGGTGACTCCATGTGGAGAAATAAACTTCTTGCTATTGTTGATCCACTTACAGAACAGTAGTCAAACTTCAGTGAGAACTTTAAACTGCGCCAGATGACCATAAGATAGGTGCGTGTGTTCTGCATATCACTAGTAGCCAGAATTACCTGGAGCATTTCATTTTCTGTTTTACCTTACTTCTGACTCTCAGAACATCATCTGAATTTATGGTCTGAGGCTGAGGAAGTTTGGATGGCAGTAATCATCAGTACCAGACAAAGGTGAAATTCTTCAAGTAACGTGAAGATTACTGTGCTTGCTGTGTTTGAGCCTGAAGTAAATTGTATCTTAATTTCAGAATATTTTCCTTTGTTGTATTGGTACTGTCTCAGAATTAATGTGCTGTTATGCCTAGATGGGAAAGAATATTTATATTCTTTTCCTGATTAGTTCCTCGTATAGGGTAAAAAGTACAATATATTTGTAGTGGTTCCTTAAAGAGGAAGAGTAATAAAACTCTGACCGCGTTCTACGTGAAATATTATACTACAAAACCAATGAGTCAGTGTGGTTTCAGTCTGCTATTTTCAGTGCTAACGGTATTCAGTCAGCCGTTTTTAGCAAAGAAAACACCAAATTACAAAGTGCGTGAAAGTATCGTCATGCAAGTTGTACTTTTAGGAACCTGTTTTCTGGCGAAAATGTCTTGAACTTAAACCATGGCAAAAATTCTCTTAGTTTTTCTCTTTTCAAATTTTATTTTATATTTGCTGTCATGTGTGTGGAACACTTGGAGTAAGTTTACACAGCTGAAAAGTAGTACTGTATATTGTGTGTACATCAAAATAATTAAATTAATTCTTCAAAATTTAGAGACCCAAAATAGTTTTTAATCTTTTGAATTTCTTATTTACTGATAAAGAAGTGAAAGGTGAAGAGGGGCCTATGGTCACAACAGAAGGCTTAGCTAAGTAATTACGGTTAAACATTTTTCTTCTTTAAATAGCTATCCAGAGGAAAGAAAGGTCTGAATACTACTGACTTGTTGTGCATTCTGGTAATATCAGCAGTGCAAAAGTACCCACAAGTACCTTTCCCTGAAGGTACAAGGACAAGGAAAAACAGGAGCCTATGACCTATTTGCGTGTTGTTGTGGTGGTGGCTTTTTGTTTTCCCTTTAAAAAAAAAAAAAAAATTCTTCATGATCCAAACCCAAAAGATCCCTTTGAAAAACATACAAATGTCAAACAGCTGTGGTCATTCAGGCTATTTCTAATACTGGTTTTGTTAACTCATTATACTGATGAGATAGGCCTCCAGAAATATTGAGGCTTGATTTAAGAGAATGATGAATTATTTGCCATGTGAGCCTTAACTATTTTTAAATGAACTGTAGTGTTCTGCCATGTGAGAAACCTGTTTTTGTATGGAGACTGCTCTTGAAATTTGTGATCATGAAATGCAAATCCATGGCATTCTAACACAAGAGCTTTCAAATGCTGAGTTTTATGTCTAGACCTATGAAAATTAGAGGCTTAAATTTTACTTTTAAACCTGCTTCCCTCAAATTCTCTGCAGTATCTCGATTATCATGTTTTTACTTTAACCTGAAGCTGTAAATATTATGACACTTGTTTAGCCAAAATTGTAAGATTTAGCAATGCTAATGTTAATTACAGCAAAATTTCAACTAAGAGACTATTTCCTGTTGCAGACGTTCCTCAAGTTTAAGTGAGTTTTATTGATTTACAGCTCAGACTTTAGGTTGTATAATGTTTGCATAAAATGTTATGAAGTTTGCTTTTGAGACAAGTCAAGTAGAGCAAACTATTAGGTAAGCCTATAAAATATGTGGCCTATGAGTCAGATTTGACCTTCAGGGCAAGTTTTTGCCCCTGAGAGACAGCACAAGCCATTTGCCCGCTCCTCAGTGGAGCAGGAGCAAGGCTGCCTTCAAGTCTGGGTAGCTACAAAATACGTCTTTCTTCAAAAATAAAACCTCTTAGCCAGTTAGAAGGCATGTGCCTTTTCCCATCTCCCTCCAGCAGATGCATATTTTAACTGCATTCTATAAGTTGCAGGTTGAAATAGAATTCACATTTTAACAGAAAAGCAATGAAAGATTCTTACGCTGACCAAAACTGGCCATAAGAGCAGTGTCAAACCAGAGCGAACATCTTTTAGGTCTGTACAATTCAGAAATACAGTAGATTAGTGAACAAGGCTCTGTTTGCTTGAATTTCAAAATGAAGGAAACATTGAGTTTTGGTGAGAAGGTTTGGGATCAGCCTGCCTGGAAAGGTTTATCTGAGTGATCAAACTGAGTTTTCCACAGAAGTGATATAAAAAGATAGTTGGATGGTGAGGCAGGATATGGAGCTAACTTTGGGTAATGCATATGTAGTTTTCATATATGTAATTTTATTAAATTATACCAGCTCATTTAACAATTTAGTATTTCCTAGCTATTTGCTTTGTGACTATGACCTTACAAAGTATTTCCCTACCTCAATATATATTCTTTTAACTGTGTGCTGACTTTTTAGTGATAATAGTCACTATCATATTTATAATGTAAAATTAATATTAAGAAATATTTTTATATGGGAATAGCTCTTTCAGCAGACTATACACTAATCACTCTATAAAGCATCTAGCAGTGTACGTTCATGCATCTGAAGTAGTTATAAACACCTTTCTTTAAAGATGAAACATCATAAAGAAGTTTCATAACAGTCTTCATCAGCCATCTGTAAACTGTTTTGTGCTGGATCAAGACTTGGAAACTTGAAACTAGTGTGAATTTTATATTTACAACAAATAAGACAGTGTTTAACTTTTAAAAGATATGGAAGGGAAAAAACCAACACACAACACCATTTTAAAGGAGGAATTCTAATAAAAGTTATCTTTTTTTCTCCCTTGCTCTTCTTTTTCCTTTCCTTTGACTGTTATCTACTTCTCTGTCCACTTGATTTTCTGATTCCCATCTGTAGGGTAGTGTTACGCCTGAGGAATCTTTCCCCTACCATTTAATTGATAAACTCAATCTTAATTTTAAATAAATCACTGCTTGGTTTTGACCGTTTGTGTATTACAGAGCATCCACTACTCTTAACTCTGTGAGAAGAACAGCCTAACGGAGAGACCTCATTTGCTGTGCTGTGCTGCCTCCTTGAACAACAGAAGCCGGCAAAAGCTTTCTTTTGTTAACATGTCTGCATCCAAAACAGGGATTCTGCTGGAATAGCTGGAATAGGGCAAGAAGTTTAGCCCTCATTATCAATATTTTGTTGGATATTTGTGGAACAGGTCCTTATGGAAAAGGAGAGAAGACTTGTTTGATTAGCAGAGGGAAGGTTCCTGTAGAATAATCCACTTTGCTCTGAAAATTTAAACTTAAGAGTCGGCAATCCATTTCACAGTGACTATAATGGGATGGCATTTCAAGGTTTTGATTATTTAAAAAAAAAATCCTTTAGGAATTATGGTAATTTCGGAAGAAGTGAAGGATATGGATTGGTGGTATGGTAGAAAGAGAAGTGGTGTTTGTCATGGTGGAGTCAGAGTTGGAGGAGTGCTGAAGGTTTGTTCTCATTCTTAATAAATTGTGCTGTGTCCTCTTTCCCATATTTATTTTATAAAGTAAAAAGAGAGAGAAAAGACTGACCCATCCCTATTATAGTTACTGTCTTTAAGCCATTTTTCTCTTTTCTTTTTGCATAATTTTCTCTAATCCATCCTACTCGCTTTTTGTTGTTTGTTTAACAATCCTTTTCCCCGTTTCCCTACTTCTTTCTCTATTACAGTTACATATCTCTAAGCGGTGACAGGAAGGTTGTGCTTAGAGGGTGACTGGAAATGTTTTTAAAGGGCTTCAGTATAGAGGCCTGTTCACTTCAGCTTCAGTGTGTTAACATCAACATTTAAGCTATTTTGTAAGTAGCAATGAACCTTCTTATTAGAATTAGTATTTTGACTATTGGAGAATTAACAGTAAATTAAACATTTTGAAAAGGTACTGTGCATTCAAGAAAAAAACAACCCTGTTAACTATTACAACAGACTATGAAAATAGCAGCTTCTGGAGTCACGTGGTGTGGTGGTTTGACCCCGGCTGGACACCGGGTGCCACCCAGCCGCTCTGTCACTCCCCTCCTCAGCAGGGCAGGGGGAGAAAGTGAGGTGCAAAGAAACCTCCTGGGTCAGGACAAAGGCAGTTTAATAAAACAAAGGCCACGTGCGGAAACAAAAGGGAAAGGACAACAGGGACCCCCCTCCCCACCTCTCACCGCAGCGACGCCCGGCCCCCGCCCGGGCAGCAGGGCCCAGCACGTGCCGCGGCTGCTCCCAAGGACACAGACCAACGTCCCAAACCAGGAATGCCCCCCGCTGCCTCCTCCCTCCCAGCTTTTATCCCTGAGCAGAGCTCACACGGTACGGAACAGCCCCGCTCAGCCCGGGCCGGCTGTCCCGGCCGCCCCCTCCCAAGATGCCGCCCAGCCCCAGCCCACAGCGGGGGTGGGGGGGGAATGTTGGAGAGGCAGCCCCGGGGCTGGGCAGGCACCGCCCGGCCACAGCCAGGCACTGGTGCCGCCTCCAGCCACCGACACAGAGCACGGCAGGCTGGCATGGGGAAAACCAGCTCCCCCTCAGCCAGACCCAGTACACGTGGTTACGTCAGATTTAAATTTTCATAAAATGAACAACAAATTAACCTGGTCTTTGTAGCTACTGATAAAAACTGAAAGTTTTTAGATAGAAAGGATATATTTAAAAATAAAGTGGTTGTTTTTGAGTAGTTTGGCTTGGCAGTACTGCACTGTACAGAAACAAGGAATTTTGTCTAAATTAACATAATACTAATTAAGTATAAGGTGGCAGGGAAATGTTCCCATTGTGAGTTGTTAATTCCAGCAGCCTAAGAAAATGATACAGCATGATAAAATGTAGCTAGTTATGCTGAAGGAACAGTAAAGAAAAGGGTGCTCAAATTAATTCCAAGTGGCAGGGCTAGGGCAGCAGTGCAAATAAAATGGCAGATGGCATGAATGTTTAGTAGAGTGGATAAGGATGTATCAAAACCAGTGCAGTTTTGTCCTTTTGGCAGTTGTTTGAATGGTTTCCTAAGACCTTTTCTGTTTGGGGCCAAGAAATGCAAGAAGGGAGGCTGAGATGTTTCCCAAGCACGAAACAGCTGCACAGCACAAAGGGATGGAGGCAGCAGTTTGGCTCACCCGTCACCAGCCTGCTCGAGCTGCTGTTGCTGATCCTGACATGGATGTTTTTGTGGGGCTGAAGGCTTGTGTAAGCAGCGAAGGAAGGTTGTTTGTGTGTGATGTAGTTGCTGTCTTCGTTATGAGACAAAGCGTTGCTGTTGTACTTTGGGTAAGAGGGGGTTGCTGCCTCAGCGGTGACTTTTTAAAGCTCTTGAATTGTAAAAGGACAAAAAAATGAATGTAACTGTAAATTCTAATGCTTTCACTTAAAATGCTGTTTCTTTCCTGTGAAATCCTTCAGCTTATTTGCAAAACCTTATAACAAAGTGTCTTAAAATATAAAAACGGACACATTCACACATGTGAATAATGTTGACATAGCACAGATTTCACTGCTGTATCTGCACTCCATTTAAAAAAAGTAGTTCTGATTAGTGTACGGAAGGATTTTCTTTTTCCCCTCAAATAAAGGGAAATATGTCTTCTAAATAAGACAAAACAAAAGGTTTTCAGAAAAACGATCCTTGTTGCAAGAAGCACTGATTCAAAACATGGGCCTCGTCCAAATTTAAATGTTACTTAGAAGTATTTTTAAACAATAGGTGAACTAAATAAACTTCAGTGGGCCAAATTATGTAGTTTTATAAGTTGAAAGAAATATTTTTATATTTTTAATAGAGAATGAAAATGATTCCATATGTAAGGTTGAATGCTTTTAAACATGTTGAAATAAGAATACTCCCTTTCTGTATGTTAGAGATAAAAACCAGTATTCTGCTGCTATTCAGTCAGTTCTGCAGTATAAGGACTTGCAGGTGCTGCTGGTCTCTACTATGTTGAAATAGCTTGAGCATAATAATTCCGTAGAGATTTGTATCTCGTTTCATGAATGGAGTGGAGAATGAGAAATTTAGCTCTGTTATGGGATGAAAGAAAAAAGTTGTATGGGTAATTTCATCCTGTTAAGACAATTTACCTGTTTCTTCTGATAATCTGATACTTTCTCCTTTGCATTAGTGTGTTTGTTTCTCTGAATTTTTGTGCTTGTAGCTGTTGGTCACTGATGTGACACTGTATTTTTCGAGCAGGACAGATATATTACTGTGGCTCAGATATCAGAGCTTTCTCATGAATTGTTTGAGCAGCTTATGCTTTGCTTCCTTTCAGGAAACTAAGTGCATCGTTTTTGCAGGAAGTTTGGTCTTCACCAGGCACGGTCAGCAATCTGACTTTTGCACTGCTCTAAGGGATGTGTGCGTGAGCAGCAGGCAAAAACTCATTTAGTGTATTTTGTTTTACTGTATTGAATTCATATAATAGAGGTCATGTATGAAAGCTTGACCAGGATGGGTGGGTTTGTCGAGCTGAGTCAGAAAGAGGACTTCCTAGATTATTTTGGTAGAATGCAGTAAATAAGGGGTAAGTAAGAAACATTTTCATTTGTGCTAAGTATTGGTGATAATGATTACATGTTAAGCACATTCAGCTTTGAATTGAACACACAAATCTCTTCATTGATAAATTTTTACATTCTGAAATGTATCATTGCCTTTTCCTTCAGCATCTGAAACTACTGTTTTAGTGTCAAACAGAGTTAAATTGCCTGTGGGGTGGGGGAGGGAAAGGGCAGTGAGCTCTGATGCAGAGATGCAGCCTTTACTCCATGGCTGCTTGCAGTTTTGAGTCTGGTTCAGGGTGTGAGGGGGAAGGAAAAAGAGAATTTAGGCTTTCCAAGGACTCTTATCAGAGGATTTTTCAAGGTGTATTCTCAAGAACCTAGTTTGTACAGCTTGCACAAGAACATTTTGGGTGAGATTTTGCCATATCTCTTCGAGGTACACCCGAACAATTGGTTAAAAAAACCGAAAAGAGCTCTCATTTCTAGGTCATTCTGATGCCAAGCTGGTGCGTTAGTGGCTTAAAGCAGCCCAAGAGCCAGCTTTGGTTATGGCAGCTCTGCCTGGACTTTCTGTGCGTGACTCAAAATCCTTTGGTGCCCTGGGGTCCCTGGAGTGCTTTGGGATGGGGAGGCCCCGCTCCTCCTGCCTGTGGGCATAGCGGCCAGGTGGGGTCGGTGACAGGGACCTTCTGCCCATCTCCTAGACTCTGCTTGCCCTGAGGGAATTCCTGTAGCCCAAGGGCATCCATAGTAGAGACTAACCCTTCTCAGTGTGTTTAATGTTGTCCGTGCAGATACATGTACACCTCTTTCTCCTCTCGCTTTGTTTTTTCAAGATTGGGAAATAGATGGATACTTGCTGTGCTCTCTGTTACATTTCCACTTCTTTTTTCCCACTGGCAGTCCCTATTAATTGTCCGGTCTGTAGTAAGGACAAGCTGGGTCATGAGGAGTATTGTTGTGGCCCTCAAGTCCTCTCCCTGCTTTCTGACACAGAATTTACATTTTCCATCATGCCGCTGTTGCACAATGTGGCTGATTTTTGGCCTGGGCTCCAGGAGCCTCTCTGACCTCAAGCAAGAAGGGGAACTATTGCTTCAACTCTACATCACTGTGCAAGTACAATGTGTTTATCTTCATTTTATTTCATTGCTTATCAGCTAGTGATTTATCATTTAATTCTTTTCTTACTTGTAAGGTTTGTAGCAAATACTTCAGCTCTAGTGGGATTTTACTTGTGAATTTTTTTGTTTCTTCTTTCCTACTCTTTTCTGCCCTCACAGACTGAAGTGGCTCAGCTCACTATGTATTTTTTCCCTTTCTATCTCCTTCCCCTCCAGTGCTGTCTTCTTCTGGGTGGTTGCTATCTGCTCTTTTTTCTTTTGATGTTTTTGCCCTACTATTGTTTTAATAATGTAAAATCCCAAGTTTTAGCCTGTTCCTCATGGTTACTGCCCATTTGCTTCTCCTGTTCCATTTTCCTTGCAGCTGTGCTTTCTCTTTCTTCCTTTGGTTTTCTGGTATTTGGTGTCAGCTGATGCCAAACTTTGTGTCAGCTCTAGGTTGCTAGAAAGAATAGCAGAGAGAAAATAAGTGCGGCAAAGGGGTCAGAAACTCAGATATCGATGTATGCATTACTGTTTTTGTATCGATATTCTGTGTATTTTCCTGCTACCTTTTTACATTACCGTCTCTTTATTGCTGTCCTGCTTTTACTCCTGTTTTTCCTTTCTGCATCTTGTTAGTTTTGTTAATAGTAGCATTAGGTAATACTTAGAATTATAGAGGTGACAAAAGACAGAGCACTGAGAGCAGGGGGTCAGATTCACACTTGAGGTGGAACACTTTTTGGAGTCTTCTGAGATTTGGTCACTTACATGAGTGGAGGACTAGAAATCACAGGAGCACTGAACATTAAGGGAATTGCTCATTCCAAGCATTTGCCTTCATGTTCTTTTTAAAACCAAGTATAGCCAGTTTTTGTGTATGTTTGTATGAGTTTAACTGAACACTGATCTCATCATCTGAAAACTCAGTATATATGGTCAGTGGATAATAAACCTGACCTTTGAGTATTTTCTCACTCAAAAGCGAATGCCTAGGGCTAGGCTGAGAACATATTTGCCTCACCATCCCATGGTTTTTCTTGCAGTGAAACATTGTCTAGTTTGTCAGAGGTTGTTGGGGTTTTGAGGAAGGGAGCAGGAGGTGGTAGAGCCAAGAGGACCTGTTTGTGCACTTGCCCAGGTTACAGCTGTTGATGACATTGAGGTTATCTCTCCTGTCTGCTGCATCCTGCCGTGCTGCTTATGAGGCAATACCCTGCAAGCGATATCCTGTTGTTTGTAGCTTCTCTTTGATGTTTATTATTTGATTTGGGAACAAGTAACACAATGGTGAGGGGCATCAAAACTGTTCCACATATTTGACTTAATGTCTTAAGTTCTGTGGGACACCAGTGTGTCTTTATGCAGTGGTATAACCATATGTTGTAACAGGTACTAATTGCATAACTGCGGTAATTGTCATGCCAACAGCTTGGATTACATTTTTGAGTCTAGTGGTAATTAACCTTCCTTTTAAAATTAAAGCTGCAGAAGCAAAGCATTCTGTTCCTCGGTGAGGTGGGATTGTATTGGGTTGGCACCCCTTTGTACCCTTTATAGTTTTGGGGGCTGTGTTCATTTTACTAAATTGCTGATTATTTGTGTTTCAGAAATAGATCATTTTCAGCACTTTAGAAATTCATAAAAAGCCTAATTCTCTGATTTTTAATTTTGTATTATTTTGTTCTCATATCCAATTTCTACAAGCCACGGTGCCTTATAAAGAAAGATTTAACGATAACAACAGCAGCAACAAAAATCAAGTAGATCATTATGGCTCTTAGTAAGTTACCTCTGTAGAAAACATAGGAAGAAATAACTAGGCGTTTTGCCTTAAATAAAAATAAATAATCACCTTCAGAAGTAGTTGGTTAATGTGTAAACCACCATGAAATGTTGGAATGGTGACCATGAGTTAACCTGCCATTGCACACGTCTGTGCAATGATTGCCACTGCTGTAAATAGTTGTAGTGCTGTGAAACATAAGAGCAAATAGGCTGCAGTTCTTTTCCAGTCCTCTAGCAGAATGTATGAGGAGAAAAATGGATAGATAAATGTTGCAAGTGGAAAGCCTGGAGTAAAATTTCCCACTTTTGAACACAGCTTTATATGGAAACTTATTCCCCAGGTGCCTGAATGCCTGTTACCTACAATGTCCTGTTTTGTGTTTGGCTCTTCTCTTGGATTTTTCATGGTGACCTGCTGCTGCTTGTTCTCAAGAAATGAAAAACTGTACGCTACAGTAGGAACTATATGTCACTTCCCGTAGGTGTGGCTTAACAATCATTGCATTATGTGAACCATCTTTATTTCTAACTATACTGTGATCTAGCAAGAATTTTCAAATCATCTTCAAAGTTTATCATAGATGCCAATATTTTCAGTCTCACGAAAAACATTGCTAATGATTGCAAGATTTGTGTATGATAAAGAAGGAGAATTTACTGAAAATCTAATGACAATTAGAAGACAAAAGGGTATTTGGATTTTGAGATAATTGTTAAAAGATAGGTAATTAAAAATGTCAAGGATTTGCTCCGTTCAGCAATGATTAAAAATTTGCTGTTGCTGTCATTAAAAAAATCAGCAGGCATTTCTTCATTTTGAAAAAACACGTCAGGAAAGAGGATTTGTAAATAGAGAAATTCACTCCACATTTTCGGTGGGAATGCCTATCAACTTTGTAAACCTCTGGCTACCAGCCCTTTTCATGCTTCCCTGTGGTAACTGCTTCTTTCTGGGTATGTCAAAGACAGCTCTATACAATTCCTACAACCCTTCAAACAGCGTGTAAGGTCCTGCAGTGCCTTCCTTTGGAAGCACTGCAGGTGTCTGCACAGATTTAAGAGTACTCTTGGCACCTTCTCGTGCACTTGTGTCGCCTTCTCAACCCATAAACACACATGTGTTTGCCATTCTCATCAGCCCTTCACCAACTGAGAGCTGACGGGATAAAATGTCTTTTCCCTTTGTCCCCTGCCAGCCCCATTTCTGTTATACCTGGTGTTCCCTGGATGTGTTCTCAGACATATTTTAACAAAGTGTTCTCAGTGTGGGTCCTGTAAAACTCGTACCAGCAATTTTACTACAGTATTTTCATTACAAAGGACATCCTGTTTCATCAGAATATATTGTATTCATTTTGAAGATGTCTTCATGTCTTACAAGAAACAATTCTAAAAAGGTGGTTGATGCTGTTAGTTGGTACTTTGTTTTCCTTGTAAAGTCAGCATGGTATAAAAAATTCAGTGTAAAAAATTGATTTTAAAAGATAGATTGTACCTTGATGGTACCTTGTTATTTAGTTAATGTATGCCTTCTGTGATATGGAAGCTGCAGTATATGCTATTTATGTCCTAGAAAATATTCAAAAATAATTGCTGACAAAAGCCACTTCACAGGTTGACTCAGAGGTACATCTTGTAATCTGAATGTTAATATTCTGGATATCTAGGCAGAGAAAACTATTGATGTAGTTTGAAGACCCATGTAGAGACTAGTCAGGATTTTAGTTAGAAAAGTGGGGAGGGAGAGAGATTGAGATATTTGAGTTCTCCCAGCTTCACTGAAATTTTATGCTTATTGAGCGTTTGAGTGCATACAATTTGTAGTATTTTTGAAAAGGTAAGAGTTTTTGCTAGTCAGTTGGAAATGTTGCCTTTTATATCTCAGGAATTTATGTCTTTTCCAGAAGCAATTTGGAATCACCTTAATTTTACTCTAGAATCCAGGCAGTCCCTGGTTTTACTGTGCAATCCCTGACTATCTGTCATATGCTTTATTTTTCCCCTCAAGCTTACGTCTGTGTTACGAAGAAGTGCTGACAAAAACAGAGGCCTGATTCTTACCTCCCTGGCATGTGGTCTCTTCCATGTGATCCATGCAGAGGGAGTGGGAGCAGCTACCACTGAGATCAAACAATTTCCCCAGCTCAAATTAGCATGTAGATCTTGGCTTTCAACATTAACCAACCCAAGCAGGACCTCTGTATTTCCTAAAAAGAGCTCATCCTCTTTTGTAGTTGCAACTGTTTTGGGAGGCAGACAAGTATCGAGGATGTTTTGAATTGAAGTGATATTTTGTGTTTTCTCAGTATTTGAAAATCCCAAAGATAATATTTTTTTATGCCCTGGAGTCATGCATTTTTATTCCTCCCTAGTCCACCTGCAAAAATATTGCTTCTGTGGCCTGATCTGATGTCATAAACTATTGTGTCATAAATGAAGACAAACAGTGTTCTTGCCTCTCTGGGTATGCAGTCAGATGACTCAGGCTCTAAACTGGAAAGTATTTTTTCCATCGGTGGCATTGGCCAGCCTAGCAAACTCCACGGGCATCTGTATCAGCTGCCTTGGAATTGCTTTTGATGTGATTAGGCTGCTAATTAGCTGTCTCAATTCTTCTCTCCCTCCTGATGTTTTCTTTTGATTCACTTTGACTCCGAGGAGTCTGTATTCTGTATATGTTTGGTTTTGTATTTTGTCTAAAATCCCTAATGATAGCTTAGACTGTCCTCTTTTGGTTGAGAGTTTCCCTGTGTTGACATACATTTTCCTGTTAAATGCATGCATCAGGATTTTTCTCCTAAGAATAGCTGTTATTTTGCAAGGTGTAAACAAGGTATTGTCAGTGTGCATACGTATGTGCATATTCATTTAAACTGCTAAGGATTTTACGGTCTGAATGAGAATGTGCATAGTTACTTCAAAACCATCAAAACCATAGTAAATGTGTAGTACTCGAATATTTATTCACCAGATAGTAACCTCACAATTAAATTATTATGTAAAGTCAGTTAAATAACAGCGGAAGTTATTGTATTAAGGCCCACTTTGCAAGGAAACCAATGACAAGGAAGCAGTGAAACACGCTAATAGATTATATGCTATAGCAATATATTGCCTTTTTATTACTTTTCCACAGGCAGCAGATTCATGTATAGTTATTACTAGCTACATTATCTGCTAGTTTTCTATCAAAAAAGATTCAGTCTATTGAATCATTAATCCAATATTTATCATTCTTATTGAAAATCCACTAGTCTTAGCACTGTATAAAATATTGACTTAAATCTACTGGTTTTGCTAAAGATTAAAAACATATTAACCTAAAAAGCACAGTATTTCTTAGGACATTTGAAACTATTCAATTGTGGGTGTTTGAAATGACAAGATTTCTATGTTGTGTGAGGAATGATTTTTTTTTTAAATCTTTAACATATAGTAAGTGACCACTGCCATCCTGACTTGAAGATGCTGAATGTTCATCCAACTCATATTTGAGATTTTGATGTGTCTTGCATTAGTTACTGAATATCAAGAATAAATTTTTTGCTCATACATAGAGTGTAAAATGGGATCTTTTGTAGCAGCACACGGCCTGTTTAGAATGATATAACAGGCGCTGAATGTTCACATATCAAACAAAATGCCATCTTTCTGTAGAAAAGAGGTGTCAAAAAGTTTCTTTGTACCTTTAACGCATGTGATTATGTAGTACAAAATGCAGAGTTTGTAAAATTTCTTGAATATACAGGCAAAAAATGAATAATTCAAAACAACTCATAAGTTCTACATTCTATTGTATCTTTTATAACGCAGGCAGAAGATAGCATTGTGTTCCCAGTAGAGCTGAATTTGCACAAGTTACACCTCTGAAAATGCCAGATGGTCTATGGTCTACTTTTGAGAGCTGTCACATATGTAAAGATTTGAAAAAAGAAAGACAGCTGAATGAGAGCAGTGGATCATTAAAGAGAGAGTGAGAGTCCCTGGGTATCACTGTGTTTTAAGAAGCATTGTGTCGTTCCCCATATTACACCTTTTTTTTTTTAAGATATACACAACCTTTAAAAAATAAGGTAAAAATATTTCTGTTTTAAACTGAGTGGTTGTGGCTTAATCTTGGAACTGTCAATTGCTTTTGTTCTTTATGCTAGAATGCGGTCATATGGCTCCTAATTGGTTTCAAGTGTGTTTTAACCATAAGATTCAAGTCTCCCTAGTGCAAAATTATCAATAAAGTTAAAATAAATTTAAATTAAGATAACTAATCCATTTGGGGTTTTATTCCATTTTGATTTGACCTGCGTATCACATGTGAATACTGTAAAGCCAGTCAGGTAAAAAGTTGTATGTTAATGCTAAAAGACTGAAGTAAGAGTACTTTGGGAACAGGATTATTAAAAAAGAAAAAAATCCCAACCCATCCCCTCCCCCAAAAAACCCTTAATAAAAGTAATAATAAAAGCAAACACAAATGACTGTTTAGATTCCCCAAGACTTCCCGTTCACCCAGTTTGACAGAAACACACCTAATTTTGAAGATGAAATTTTGGATAATTTGTCAAGTTACTGTATTGTAGCAAAGCACCAAAAATAAACAAACAATTATAAGCTGCCACCACCAATTTAGCTGGCTTGGAAAAGGTCATAACTGTCAGTTTCAGAGACTTGCATGTTCAGACATACAGAATTTTTAGTATAGTCTGCTGCTTTTATTTATGGAGGAAGATTAACCTCTCCCCAGTATTTCTAGGTTATTGGTGCAACTGCACTGCTCCACAGTTGGGAATTGTAGGCAGAGGCGCAGTGTGAGGAAACGTCATTACATGGAATGTGAAAAACACTGTTCTTAATAGTACAATTTACATTTGAGTGGAATAATGAAAACAAAGCTATTGGGGAGCTATGGGTATGAACAATGAACTTTAGAGAGTAAAAATTTTGATTCCTGTTGTTGCTAAAGATTTCATTTTTGACTGTAGTTAGGTCTACATTGACTATTTTTAAAATGGAAAGATTTGATTAGTTTTTTGACAAAATTTGTTTTGCACATATGTGGAAAGATGTCTTACACAAAGGGTTCCTGCTAGTATACTTTTAAAGAATCCTGTTTCAGGTAGGAGAAAACTCCCTAAAAACTTGTTTTGGGCCTTTTATGATAGTCTGGAAAAGTTAACAGATCATATGCCACAAATGGAATTCCAGAGTGCAGAAAGTGCCTCGCTTATGCTTCTGTTTATAGGTTTTGCAAGCACTAATGCAAAACTGAAAGGAGAAGCAGTTTCTGTGTTGCCATTGAAAACTTTTTTGGGCAACAGTTAGTTGTTCAGGTGTCAGATAGCATTGTACTCCTGCTCTGCTGGCTTGGAGGTTCATGAGCAGTTACTATTGGTAATGGAAGGGAACGATCTTTGTCTTCCCTGCAACATCTTTGGGGAGGCTAAAACATAAATGTTTCCCCCAGCCCTCCCTTTCCTGTAACACAAAATTATCACTTTTGTAAAGCAGGTTCAACCAGGGTTACTCTGACCTAGATAGATGTGGGTAGTCTAGGGTATCTTCTTAAAATCTTAGTTGCTGTGACTAAAAAAATCAAATGGCAAGAAAAAAATGAACCAGTTCATATTTAAACTATTATGGAAAGTATCTCTTTTTTGCCTGTGAATGTGACCAGGAGTTAAGGTTTAAGATTATCTGAAGTTTAATCTGCACCAGTTTATGACAGTTGGAGGAAGGAATCTGAGAATGGCATCAGTGTCCTTGATAAAAGGGAAGCATTCAGGGTTTGTTAGGCAAATTCAGAACTGAGAGTCTTTTTAGAGACCATGTTGGTCTGTGTGCCCCAGTAGTATTTGTCCGAAAGTTGGGTCACTTGTACCTGAAGTGATCAGTGGAGATGTTTCTTTCAGAGGAAGCTAGCTATAATTATCTATACATATTGTTATCTTGGACACAGTGTAATCTGCATACGAAGCTATACTGTGAAATCATCTGAAAATTGATATGAATCATCTGAAAAGAGAATGAATTGCAGCACTGTTTTTCTTTACTGCTGGCACTGTCTAATCTCTCTTCAGTTGAGTGTTCAGTAGAATCTGGGCTTTTTCCTTGACATTAGATTTATATATAGTTGAAGATGGGACTGTCTGAAAACCTCTTTATGTATGTCCAAGCATGATACAGTAGTGTTTTGATTAGGAGAGGTGATTGGGCTGATGCTTTTTGATTATGAAATCTTGTTGTGTTACTCTGTGTGTAGTTTAATTAGTTTTTGAATGAAGTGTGCATTTTTTCTTAATAAGAATCTTTAATTGGAAACTACCTTTTTTATTACAAAGCTTTACACAAAAAAAAAAAAATCCTGCATCTTTTCTTTTCTTTAGATACAGACTTTAAATACGTAGAAAATGTATTTTCCATGTTATTAAAAATACGCTCCTTTATGATACCGTAGCTCAACAAAGAATGGTCAAGTTTCATGCCCTCTCACTAGAGTGCACTCTTGGAGTCTTAACCAGGCCACTGCAGACAGTTTTTGTATTTTGTTCCTTTCACCGTTTCAGTTTGTTACCATTAAAGCCCTAACTGGCCCATTACAGCCATTTTTAAAATTGTGATTCTGAATTGAATATGGGCGGGGGGGACTCTGGCTTGCCACAGCTGTGAGGTCTTTGAATGCATGTTCCTTCTGGTTACTGGATCACCTCCTCCACAAAACCAGGTTTTGATTGGGTTTGTTCTTCCCAGCAATCCACAATCTTTATGAATTTAAGCTCAAACTGTTGTTAGTTACCTGGATACTCCTATTCTTCTCTAATATACTGGTCTGTGGTGGCTCATTGTCAGCGGGCCCCTACCTTGTCACTCAGGTTATTTTCTGAAGACTGGCTGGTTGGCCGGCCAACCTGCGGCTTCAGCTCTGTTACTGCAGTCTGTATCTTCTCTCCCATACCTTTTTCTCTCCTTCTGTTGCATTCCCTCTCATTCTTCATTTGGCTCCCTTAACTCAAGTTTATCTCAATTTTGCTACTTTTTCTCCCATTCCTGATTTTTTCCTTCTTCAAATGACTTGCCTTATTCTCTCCGTCTAATTCACAAAGCATTGCAAATGTTTCCATGCAGTGACAAAGGGGGAATCTAGGCCTCATACAGACATGAGGCACTTTCTGAATACCTAATAATTATTTTTAATCTAGAGATATTTTTTGCTTTCTTTTTTTGATGAGGCAATGTCAACTTTTCAATCTATTATTTGACCAATACGAGCAATGAAAGTTGCCTTCCCAGTCTAGCCTAAAGTGTTCAGTTATCAATTTACAATTTAAATTAACTCTTTCTTTCTTTCACTTTAAGCACAACCTCAACGTTTGCCTCAGCCGAATACTTCAGCACTGGAAAGGGGTGAGGAAGAAAGTGGCAAAATCCAAAATGGCCACGCGGGTCTGAGTAATGGAAGTGGAATTCACAACGGGATCAAGCACGCACCTGCAGACAACAGAAAACTTTCAGCTCCTGTTTCAGAAAAAATGCACAGAAAAATTCAGTCCACCTTGTCTGTCAACAGCAACAGCAGCAAGAAGAGTAAAATAAGCTCTGTGTTTTCTCAAAAGCCAGGTACTTCACCTGAAGGTAAGCAGAAATTCTTATTAAAAAAACCCAAACTGAATAAAGACTAGCCAAACCCCATTCTCACTAATAATTACACAGTCAACTGAAAATAATTGAAGAGCGTGACTCATGCTCCAGAAGCAAATAGAAATCATTATGATAAAACACAAGTTACTTCCCCAAAGGAAAATATTAAGTATTTGAAGGAAATTGGAGCAATGGGAGATTTCTTGCTTTCAAACATTTGGCCAGCATAGTCTGATAACGTTTTAGTCTCTCTAGTTAGCATCCTGAACTGATAGAAACTCCTTTCAACACTGTCATGTATACACCAGAAAAAAATGTTAAAGCACTAGTTCAAAGAGTAGTAAATACTTAAATCCAGTAGTGGCAGGCTCCAGAGTTTGCTTTTGAAAATGTTCTGTTAGCAGATATTCTGACTAGCCATGAGATCTGAACACTAGATAATAAAATTTGGACCTGTGCTTCAATGTTTAACGTGCCTTATGCTATATTTGGGCTGTAAACAATTTGCCTGAAAAAGCTTCGTAGTCCCTATGCACAGCTTAAATAAGCAAAAGTAAATAATTTCCCTTACATTTTAGCTGTGTGTGTATGTTTTCACTGCTTGCAATTACTCTAATGGTCCCAGAGTTCCCGAGCCTCCCCTCAATCCACTGCCCTCCCATTAGCACTAATATACTCAATGGGCTTTGCTCCTGCCTGTTCCAAGAGGGGTGCAGAGGCTCTATAAATTTTATTGGTTTGAGGCAGGAATAACTGCGACTGGTTAAAAAAAACTCTGGGGGGTGGGTACAGACACAGATTCTTAGAGAAATGGGAAACAGTACTGTTCAGTGAAATGAGGAGGATTCTTGGCTTAGATGAAAGTAAGAGGGATCAGAAGGACTGCATGTAGTGGCCTGAATTAAGCCTAGTGATGTCAGTGGAGTGACTTCTCTTGACTTCAGCTACTTCAATCAAACCTACTGAGTGAATCTGTGTAGTAATATCATGAACAGCTTCACTCGGACCGTGTCATGGGCTGATCCTCCTTGCTGTGGTTTATTTTCTTATTTATCTGTTATTTTTCTGTTGCACTTTCAGTCCTCTAAAATTTCTTTCCAAAATCACAACTTCATACTTGCTATATTAACCTTATCTCTCTCTGTTATGTGAAGTCCAGTTCACCCTCCAGCCCAATATTTTTCTTATATATCAAAAAACTGTAAGTCAGGAGACCTAGATCTGTTCGCATGACTGGTACAAAGTGCAGGCCTCTGAACTTAGGAAATTCAACCCCTGAAAAAGAAATTAGAGTCCTAAAGAGATGGTGCCTGCCGTGTTCGTGCGCTTATACAACTATTTATGGCAAACACTTCCTTTTTTCTACTAAAATTATATTGGGATAAATACAGTCAGTGGGTTTTTTGTTTGTTTTTAATAACCTTGGCAATGATTGTGTGAATTACTGAATGATTGAGGAGAAAATTAACAAGATACCTTCAGATACAGCTGTAAATTCTCATGTCTGATTTTAATATCCAACACATGATTGTGTTAGTTGCCTGAAACTACCAATATACATTTTTTTATATACAGTCAGAAATGTTGATATTTTAAAAGGTATGTCTGATTAGAATATAGACAATTACATTGTGTTGTCACACTAACTCGCGTACTTTCAAAGTACAGAAATACAGGGTAATCCTTACTGTCACATGTAGTTTCTTGCATCACCTAATAGCTAAAATTAAATATATTCAATGTTATACATCTAACCTTGTAATGTTCTCATTTTGAATGTGCAAACTTGGATATATGCTCTGAATAGCTTGACCCACGCCGCTAATATCTGCTGCTCTAAGTTTTCTGTTAACGAGTCTGAGTGAAGCACAAGTTTTATTATGCGATGATTAAAGTGTATCTAGAGAGTCTACACATCTGCATGCACACATGTACAAGCCTTCTGACAGTTTCTTCAGCTTTTCAGTAATTTACCCTGTAGGGCTGCATGGGGGAACTGCATGGGCTATAAGTAATATTCTTATCGAGCTGTTACCTTGCAGGAAGTATCAATATATACGTAATTCGTTCTATCATCCATCAGGTTTTTTATAAGATGCATAATCAGAGACTCTGGCAATGGTCAGTTGAAATATCTAAAATAACACAAAGAAGAGATCACTATTTAAGGAAAAATTATTTATCCATAACTTAAAATTAATTGTGTTCATGAATTTAAGAAATGTTAATCCCTTATGACTACTTCTGGAAGGCTACACTTAAAAAACTTGGTACAATTAGCCAGATTATTTGTTCAAAGTTTAATTGCATTTAAACCAGCAATATATATACTTGTGGTGGGTTGACCCTGGCTGGACGCCAGGTGCCCACCAAAGCCGCTCTGTCACTCCCCCTCCTCAACTAGACAGGGGAGAGAAAATATCATGAAAGGCTCATGGGTCGAGATAAGGACAGGGAGAGATCACTCAGCAGTTACCGTGATGGGCAAAACAGACTCAACTTGGGGAAATTAGCTTAATTTATTACCAATCCAATCAGAGTAGGGTAATGAGAAATAAAACTAAGTCTTATAACACCTTCCTCCCACCCCTCCCTTCTTCCCAGGCTTAACTTCACTCCCAATTATTCTCTACCTCCTTGCCCCGAGCGGCGCAGGGGGATGGGGAATGGGGGTTGTGGTCAGTTCATCACACATT
Source organism: Fregata magnificens (assembly GCA_013389945.1). Classification (NCBI taxonomy): domain Eukaryota; kingdom Metazoa; phylum Chordata; class Aves; order Suliformes; family Fregatidae; genus Fregata; species Fregata magnificens. The sequence goes on from WAAD01028306.1 coordinate 140,377, forward strand.
GTTTCTGCCGGTCCTTCCTCCTCAGGGGGAGGACTCCTCACACTCTTCCCCTGCTCCAGCGTGGGGCCCCTCCCACAGGACACAGTCCTCCACAAACTTCTCCAACGTGGGTCCTTCCCACGGGCTACAGTTCTTCACAAACTGCTCCAGCATGGGTCCTTTCCCGGGGTGCAGTCCTTCAGGAACAGACTGCTCCAGTGTGGGTCCCCTGCAGGGTCACAAGTCCTGCCAGAAAACCTGCTTCAGCGTAGACTCCTCTCTCCACGGGTCTGCAAGGTCCTGCCAGGACCCTGCTCCAGCGTGGGCTTCCCACAGGGTCATAGTCTTCTTTGGGCACCCACCTGTTCTGGCGTGGGGTCCTCCATGGGCTGCAGGTGAATATCTGCTCCACCATGGACCTCCATGGGCTGCAGGGGCACAGCCTGCCTCACCATGGTCTTCACCATGGGCTGCAGGGGAATCTCTGCTCCGGTGCCTGGAGCACCTCCACCACCTCTTTCTTCCCTGACCTTGGCGTCTGCAAGAGTGTTCCTCTCACATATTCTCATTCCTCTCTCCAGCTGCAATTGCACAGTTTTTTTTTTTTTGTTCCCCCTTCTTAAATATGTTATCCCAGAGGTGCTACCACCGTCACTGATTGGCTTGGCCTTGGCCAGCAGCAAGTCCGTGTTGGAGCTGGCTGGCATTGGCTCTGTCAGACATGGGGGAGACTTCCAGGATCTTCTCACAGAACCTGCTCCTGTAGCCCCCCTGCTACCAAAACCTTGCCACGCAAACCCAATACAATACTTGATGAATACATCTAACTATATAAAACCAGAAGAGTACACTAGTAAGTCCTGTGACTGGGGATTGCATAGACACTCTTTCAACATTATATACAGAAATTAATTTGAACCTAACTCCTACAGATTCTTTGTATTATGAATCATACTTTTGTGGGCAAAGAGGTATTTTTGTGAGCAGTTGTCTCTTCTGAGCCAATGACATTTCTGTAGAAATTATTGAAAAGGTTTACAGGAAGATGGAAAAGATAGGAAACTACTGGAAATTATTTGCAATGTTGCTTAACTACTTGGCTTTCTTTAACTTGAACCATGTTAACCTCATAAGCCATTGGCTACTGCTGAAGAGCTGCTCCGTTTGAGTCTACTTGAAGGTGTGCGTTTGTGTTTGTGCACATCTATACAGTATAACAATATAACTTCTATGCAATTTCTTATGTAATCTTATGCAGAAAGAGACAGATTATATTTTGTACTGTGAGTACTGAATAATCAATCACCCAAATTAACTCAGCTACTTCAATTCACTTCAATAGTATCCAGATAATTTTAGTAGAAAGAAATACAGGTAATCTTGAATGTTTTAGATATTCCAATTCACTTTAATTTTGCTATTCCTTATGTACGACCTTGGATTTTATAATCTAATTTATAGCTTTTTTAAAAAAAAAACCCCATGAAAATACATGCCATGTATTTTAACTTCACCTGCCTTATGTTCCACCTTGAGTGCTCTGCTTTATTGCCAGTCAGGAGAATAACTGTTTTGTTAAGTGAAACAAAGTGGCCAGAGAAAAGAAATAGGGTATGTCCTCAGAAGGAAGAAAAGTGAAAATTCTGGTCATCAAGCTGAGTTTAGACCATAGAAAAGAGAAAATATTTTTCACTTTTTTTTTTTTTGTTCCCTCCCAAAAGCTGCATTCTTCTTGTTTCTTCTTAAAAGACAAGATGTGAATATTTCTGGAGCACCACACCTATTTGTAATGCAAAATAAGACCAGGTGTGGTATTTTTCTCTAGAACATCTTATCTATTGACAGAACAGAAAACCTGGTAGTGCTTGAAGCAGGGTAGAATCAAGAAACATCCAGGCTTGCCACCCATCCTGCACAGGAGCGTATTTGGGCTTATGTTTATTTAACAGGTTAGCAAATGCAGCATGCTGCGTCATATACTGCAGACTTCAGTATATATACCAGAAAGCTAAACGAGGTCCAGTGTTACTTTACCCAGGTTATCACATCTTCCCATGAAGAAGGTCAGTACCGCTCCTGTTGGTCTCCAAAGTACTAGACAGCCCTAATGCAAGCTATAAAACCCCTCAGTCCCCCACCCCACCAAAATCCCCCCACCATAGTTAACAAGTCTTTTATTAATTGTTCCAGCTGCAAACTCCACTTGCGCTGTAGATCACATCTTGTGAGCTTTCAGAATTGAAGTTGTGTTGGAAGTGCTTAAAATGTAACAGACGTTTTGGTAGCGGTAGTATAAAAGCTTTAAAATCTGCCTTTTTAAATGAGCCTGTAGTGTATGGAGTCATGTCAGCATTCCAGAATATGCTGTTTAGAAACACTTTCACATCCAGTGAGGCTTAGGAGGGTGTGAGTGCACTCCACCAGCTCTGCTCTTCCTCTGCATCTATTATTAATCCATATTGTCCCTGAAGAAATCTTACTCAGCTCCGTAACTTACACTACAAAAAAACAAAGGAATTATGAAACAGTAGGAGTATCTCTCTTAAAAAGCAATTTTTAAACACTGTTTCGGTTCTAAAGATTTTTCAAAGGGACTGGATAGGTTTCAGTACATATTGGGAATAAAAGATTTTTTTATACAAAGAAATTTTAATATTTTAAATTATTGATGTCAGAGGTGTCACAGTTCTTCCAAAACTCTGATCGGTAGACCACTAGCAAAGAGAATTGTCACTCTCTTGCACCTGTTATGTGCAGTGCACAGAAACACCTTGGAAACCTGAATAAGCAGTTGTAAATGAGTAAAAAGAAGGCAGTCTAGCTGCTGTGTTTGGAAGCAGATGTACCTGTCCAAAGCAATGTAAAGAGGGGAGGAGGTCTAAAGGAGACAGCACTGAGGCAGCTGAACAGTAAATCTAGATGTTATGAAATCAAGAAAAATGGGTAACAATACATACATATGTGTATCAGAGTAGTGGAAGGTAAGTAATAATGACATATGCAGAGTTGGAGGAGGAAAGAGAAGAAGAAACTGGGCAGTGGGAGGGATGGAAGAGGAATTTAGTTAGGGGGGCAGAGGGGGAAAATGAAGTAGGCACTAATTATTTTGTAAAAACCAAACCAAGTTTTCCTGCCAAAACCTTATGAAGCTTGATGTTATCTATTTTTTTTAAAATTAAAGCAACTGTTTATAAAAAGTTAATGATGGAGAGAGGGAATACAGGTTTTAATTCCATTTTGAAATGGAGCTCTCACTTCTGGTCAAGTTGCTGTGACCTCACAAGTTACTACGTTTGTCAGGGTAGTTCCCACAACTCCAGTAACTTGTGATAATTTGCGTTTAGGGTGGTACTTCACATATTCAGGAGGCTGAGAGCATACACAATCGGTGTATTCATCTGGAAATGGTAGCTTGTTAAACTGTGGTGAGTGGATCATGAGCCTGCCTCCTGTATGTATGGTGAGATCTTCACTTTATTCCTTTGCAGGCTCTCTAAACCAGAGAGGCACTAGAAGGCTTCTTCTTTCCAAGGATTTTTTTTCAAGATAGGTCTTGGGAAGTGTAATGAGGCTAGATGCAGGAGAGAAGTAGATAAAGAAAGCCTGCAGCATGGGGGTGAGGCTCTGGGGAAGGACAGACAATGCAGGCTTGCCGCCAGATTTAAGTTACCACTCGTGCTTTTCCAGGAGCAAGGCCTGAAGCAAAGTTCCTCAACCTTCTGGACTGTGTATCTTATGCTACTGAGCTTAGAGATGCAGTGAACAATCTCACCCAATGTGTGGGGTTTTTTTAAATCCAATGTTTAAAATTCAACATTTCAGGGTGCATTTGAATGAGACTTTTTTCCCCCTTCTTTTTAGTATAATGCAACTTCATCTGTTCTAGATGTTGAATCCAAGCATGGGGTTGATGGGCACTATTTAACTCATGCTGCTGACTACATTAATTTATTAGAGTATCCCAAGTGATATTGATGGCTTAACTGAAGACCAAGCAAGTCCACCAAATAGCCTTTGTGTTAAGCCAGGGTCTTAAGAACCAATAGGTGCATACACATGGAAAGTAGTGAGTAGTCCTCTTAGCAGGGTAGCAGACCTCTATTTGAAGTAGAAGCATCTTACTTTGGTTTATATAACTTTGTATAAACTGAAAAATAGTTTTCAGTCAACTTTACTTTCCTTTTGGGCATATGATTTTGATTAGGATTTTTTAAATTTTTTTTTTTTCCCTCTTGAGTGCCATAAGGGCAGCAGTAAGTTTTCTTTTATATACTGTTCTGACATTGGATTGGTATTATTTACTGAAATTTGGTATGAGTGTGCACTATACCATGAATAGCCTAACATTGCAGAAATATCTGCTGGTCATTTCTCTCTCTCTCCTTTTTTTTCTTAAACATACATACACTTCTAAAATCCATCCCATAGCGTTAAGTATCCTGCAAATCTCTCTACTTGGGCCAAAATTTCCATTGTTGTCTTTTAGAAATTGATTCAAAGTGGATTTCTGTCTGAGCACGAAGTGCAAAGCATAGGTTTTTTTGTTAGACAAGGTTGTATCAGAACGGAGTTGTCTGTCAAGCAGTGGGCAAATAACATTATCATATGGTCAAACCTGTGATTTTTAAGAAAGCATTTTGAAGAGTGGTGTGTTTTAAGCATGGTTTATATTTTTGTTTGCATAGAAGTCTTGGGAGGTGGTTTACATGTTGTGTAACAGGAGTGAGTGGAAAACAGGGCCTGTAATGAAAAAAGGTCTTCTCACAGTGTCTATTTTATAAGGTCATGGTCTAGCTAGCACCTAACTAGTATCAGTATTTGCAGTGATCAGCAATGGCAATGAAAGGTTCATATTCTAAGGAAGCCTTATATATTGTAAATTGGCTTGTTTCTTAGTATATCTCTATGTTTGAACTGGATCATTTTACTCCTGAGGTTATACCTGTATCGAGAGTTTAGAATACAAGCTTTGATGAAAGTTTCCATGTGTTTTAAAGTGTAATTTGCCTGTTCAGGCAACATTTTAATTTTCTTGATCAATAGAGATGATCATTTTCTATTTTGAAATGTTGAAATATCACATATATTATGATTTGTAACTGTATTTTCCCCCATCTGAATAAATGTAGCTCTGTTATCTAGGGACAACTATACTCCATGTGACAGGTCAGTTTGTTCTTTCTGCATTTCTTGTTTTTCCTTAAGCATTTTCTTGGGTGCAGTGAGTTTTCTGGAAGGTGATGGATAGCAGAGGCTGCTTGGTAAGTTTACGCCCCACCTCTATATAATGCACACCTTTCAAAAACTTGCGCTGGGTCGTTTCTCTTCACTCGCAGTACCGCTCTGGCCGTGGGCTGTCTCCGCCATCGGCACCGCATGTTCATTGCCGCTGCTGCTGGCTCCGCGCCGCTGGCCGGCAGGGTGCCTGTAGCACCTGCTGGGGCTTCTGTTCAGGGCTCTGCAGGGGCCCGGAGTAAGCTCCCGCTGAGGACCTCAGCTGCCACTTTGATTGAGGTTTTGCCCTTTTTGATTCTCGCTGTGAGACAGCAGAGTGCCTGGAGATTTGTCTTGAGTTGTCTGAACTCGGTGAATATAGTTAGTAAGAAGCTGACCAAGGTCACCATCCTGTAAGTGAGCTTATTTACCATTGCAGACATGAAAACCTTTTATCATATGTGACCTGCCTGCTTGATATGAAAGCTTATTGGATCAGTTTGTGACAGGTTAGTGTCAAACATTACAAAAGCAGCACAGATCAGCCTGTGCGTGTGTTTCTCTGTACATTTTTCAGTTTAACCTCTGCTTCCCTTGTACAGTTTCGATGGTCGATAGTTCTCTTAAAAGTCTGCTTCTTAAGTAGAGCTGCACCTTTTCATAAAAATGAAGAGGAGGTGATAAAAGGGAGGTTGAAATAAAAGCAATATACATTTCAGTATTTAAAAGGAATTGGATATCAGAGTAATATCTGTATGCAAAGATTTGAGAAATAAAAAGTGGTGTGCATATACAAATGTTTAAAGACATGGACAAAAATTAAAGTTGTTTTATTGTTGATATTGTTTCTTTTCCTTAAATGACCATAGCTCTTACAACTGGGATAAGGTATAGAGTGGGGCCCTCTGGGCTTTGAATAACAGTGTGTAAACAGTTTTAGGGGATTTTAGACTATTGCTTGTCTGGATATTGTCTGTGGTAACATTTATAACCCAGTTAAAGTAGATGTACATGTACTGTATACACTCGTTGGTTAAATCAGCACAAAGTAGCTGGATATGCGTGTGTGATATAAGGAGCAAAAACTTGGGATGAGTTGGTGGGGTTTCTGTTTGCCTTGGCATTGTTTAACAGTTTTGATGAAGTTCCCTAACAAATCTGTAACTTTTGGGGATGTGCCAAAGGACTAAGGAAACGACTTTACTTACATCAGTATTTAAAAATGCTGTATAGGATGACCCTTTTAACTTCAGGTCTGACTTTCATCCCAGGCAAAATGAAAGGATAATAATTGAAGATGAGCTTTTGTGTCTGAAAGCTCATCTTTTTTCCCCAACTGTGAGTTGATCTAACAAACTATACTATCATTGCCTACAGACCAAGCCTATCGTAATTTATGCCATTCAGCATGGCTTTTCGGAGCTTGGGTCATAGTCAACAAATGTGATACTGTGTTTTGATGAAATCAAACGCATTTGATAAAGGAACTAAGGCAGATGTAATGTTTTGTTTGGGGTTTTTTTTGTATAAACTATACCTGTGTACAGTGTTTGACATCCCACATCCTCACTTTTGTGTAGTGCCGATCTGTTGTGCAGCATTTCTAATTAGAGAAAAATGTAACAGAAGAATTGAAGAGCAATGGCAACTTGAGACTGGTCTGGTGTAGTGTGGAAGTCCTAAGGAAAAGCTCATCTTCATTAATGGTGGGCTTATGTAATGAGACATAGACTAATTTCTTCTTTCTCTGTGAAAGTATTTAATGAAAACTTAAACCCCAAGAAGCTTAGGAGTTAACTATTTATCAACAGTGCTGCATCATGAACATCAAGGCAGATGGAGTTTGGTCCTTTGTAAAGGCATACCCCTAATTCTTAATTGCATTAGTATATCTAATGGGAAAAGAAGAATGAGAAAACCTCTAATTAAAAAAAAGAAAGTAAAGAAATAGATAATTTTAAACTAGCCTCTCTTTAGAGTAATACAGTGATATAACCGATATTGTTATATCATTTCTTTATCAGAAAAGACTAAGATATATTCAAGGTTTCCAGAAAACATGTCACACGTTAAGATAATCAAATTTACTTTTTTTTCCAAATTCTTCCCAAATATATAAATTAAGTTTAGTTCCAGTTGGATTAATATGTTCCACTACTCACTCATCTGCAAAAACTGTTAGGATTTTGATGTGCTAAGGTCAAGGAGTGGAAGTTAAGTACAGTCTTTATTCTTAAGATGTTAAAATAGTTTTGAAATTTAAAATAATCTGTAATTTAAAATAGTCTTTTTGGTCTTAGAAGCAAGAAAGAATTATTAGGGAGTCTTCTGCACGCAGTGAAATATATTTTAGTGGTCTCCAATGTGGTAATGAAAAACCTGAGGTCATCTGTTTTGGAGTGAGTTTTATATAGCATCTTCTTCATGGCTGGATTCTACTGATCGTGACACCCTGCAACAGCAACCACATTTTTTCTGTGGAACTGACAGGTTGCTGTAGGAATATGGGTACTAGAGAAGGATGTGTGAGTTTTGTGTAGCATGTAGATTTGTAATTATTACAAAAAGCCACTGTGACTGTATCTTTTCCTTTTCCTTATAATTACATCTGTAGATAAGAAGGTAAGAAGCAGGAGTCATACATGGAAGAAATTATTCTTCCACCCATTTTATCTGAATGTATTACAGACCTTTAGAGTCACGATTCTGAATTCAGCAAGTTAGGTAGGGCTAGATAACAGCATGTTTTGTCATGTGTTAAATAATTGCTACCCAGATAGCTATTAAAAGTCAATAACATGAGGAATATAAAAGCATGATTATTTCAGGTTTGTCCTTGAAATGTGGATCAAAGTTTATGTTCGTTGCACAAATAAGTCATTGCAAGAATGAAGAGAGCAGTAAAGAGTATCTCTATTTTATGTTAAGTGTTTGTGTAGGTTAAGTAAAATTGATATATAAAGATTTTCTAAACGGAAAATTCATTTTGCAATCGGGGGAGAAGGAAACAAAAATAAACAGTAGGTAAATCAATTCTTTTAGTGTTTCAGTCAGTGAAGAAGAGATGGAAAGAAAGACCCTCCACAGAGTTTCCATCATAGCACTAATGGTCAAAATTTCCTTCTGTGTCTTGGACTATTTTTGATAGCTTTTTCCTTTGAAATTCCTTTATTCAAATCAACACAGCCTCTCCTTGTAAGTATTGATTTAGTGGTTTTTTAGATTAGGAGGGAAAAGTTCTCTTGTGGGTCCAGAAAGTGCTTTCCGAGTGCAGTCCCTTTTGTTTAATCTACGAACTCTGCCTCTTGTCCATCAATAAATACGTATATTATAATTTCTGTGAATGTTTATTTCTCTCCCTGCAATTTTACATATCCCTGCATGAAGCAGCAAAGATTTGTCTGAGCATCTTATTTTCAATACTGATACACATAAAGTTTTATTCTGGTGTTTTCTTTAAAAAATACTTGTAGAACAAAATTTGTTATGGTATTAGCTTCTTTCAGCTGTGTTTCAAAGATGCAAAATAGTAAAAATATCAGTTCCTCAAATATGAAGGCTTCTTGGATAGAACTCTTGGCTTCTTTATCTTTTTCCTTTGTATTAAAAGGAAATCTGAAAGGAGATTGTACCTGAACAAATTTAACACGATCTCCATGACAACCAGCTAATTAATCGCTATCGGTCTGGCTTTGGTCCTCTTCAGTGAACTGATACTCCCCAGCTTTATTTCACATATCTTCTGGGTTTTCTATGAAGGTCATTTATTTAGTGACGGTATTTCTTTGGGAAAAGCAGCCTTTTAATACAAGGAACAACTTTCTTTAAAAACAGCTCAGTCTTACTTGTGGTTTCCTCTCGGTTTTGCTTCCTGCACAGTGGTAGCGAGTTTTTAGGTTGGTTTTTTTTCCTTCTTGCTTTTCCTGATATTTCCATTTTTTCTTTTGGCCATCAGTGTTCATTATGTATGTTATGACTGTGACCACATTGCAATACAGATATTCCCAAGCTAAGTTTGGATCTAAGTAGTGTAGTAAGTAGGAGAAATCAATCCACAGCAGTGCGAAGTTTAGAGTGGGCTAAGAGCTCAGATAGTTACTTTGCTTCTTGGGAGACATTTTGCAGGTCTGAGCCTCTATCGCTGCATCATTGTAAGTATTCGTGCTTGCTAGTGTAAAGTCATCTCCGTACTATCCTGCAGTCAAAGTTTCTGCAATGTTAGAAGTACTTTGAATTAATCAAGATACTTGCCACAGTTACTGCATCATTTTTGACATTATAAATATTTTTAGGAGGCCTGGTAATTGTCTTAGTGTTTCAAGTAATTGCAAGCTTTCACCTATGATAACAGTCTCTAGCCTGTGAACTGTAAGAACATAACGTCTGTAGATGGTGAGACCAAATGCCCATATAGCTCAGTATCCTGTCTTTCCTACCAGCCTCTCATAGCAGATACCCGTGATAGACTGTAGGGAAAGGGAAAGGATGAGATGGTGCAGGATATTTTTCCCCTGAACATTTTCCCAGTCTTCAGCTGTCTGTGGCTAAAGGAGTTCAAAGCTTCCAAGCAATAGAAAGAAGAATGAAAGCTGAGGCTAGGAAAGAACAATAATTCTCTATCCTGAACATTTCTTGTATTTTTAAGTTATCATTTTCTTTCTGGATAACTGTTCACTGCCTCTTACAAATTAAGTATGTTTATACATATAAATTTATACATGTTATGTGCTTACTATGGGAGGAGAAGGAAAACAACTGAGTATATCCCTCACTCCTGCAGTCTCTTTTTCACTGGCACATGTTTAGTTCCAATCTTTGTGTTTTCCTGTCGTGTCTCGTGGATGTATTAATTGTTTGAAGTTATTCCATACATTTACTCTTTGGGTGCTGTGTTTTTTGCAGACAGTCTGTGGGACACCTCAATTATCTCGTGTAATTTAGTAGTACTTATGAGAGATGGATATTGATGTTCAGGTGTAGTTATGAACTCTATTGAAGATTAAAGTAGTACATTAAAAGGATTGCCAAGAGATTTGTGTAGAAAAACAATAGAAAAATCTGTGTTTTGACTGAATGTTTTATATATTGTTGAAAGTACAGACATACATATAACATGCCGTTATGCTGGTTTTAATGTGTGCATAAAACTATAAAGAAAGCAAAATGTTGTGGCAGCTCCCTTATTTTTCTTCATAAGTAGCAAGCCAACAAAACAGATTCAGAAGGGCAAGATGCACTGGGAGAGGCTGAAAATAATTTTAGGTAGTTTCCTTCATGAGCTGAATTTTATTTTTTTCTTTTTAATCGCTTTGTGGGCCTGCTGGAACAAGTTACGACTGAAGATAATAGATACCGATATTTTACATAATAAATGACTGGAGAAATGGATCTAAGCGGATGTTTAGTACTTGGGATTTGCATAGAGTGAAACGGTGAAAGGAAACTTGCACCAAAACCAATACTGAATTGGAGATGAGTTAGACTGCAAAAGTGACCTTGAAGATGGGAAACATGTTCTTTGTGGTGTTAGATTATGTCTGTTCTGAATCATTGTCTTTCAGCTACTTATTTGACATTGTGATATATCTGGATTTAGAATAACATATTAATGATTTCTTCTTTTTTCTTTCCTTCTTTTTTTTTGTTTGTTTTGTTTGTTCGTACATGACATGCTACTGAACTGGTACGTATGAAGATTGCTGTGTTCACTGTATCCTGGCTTGCTTGTTCTGTGAATTTCTGACCCTCTGTAACATTGTTCTGGGACAAGCATCCTGTGGCATCTGCACATCAGAGGCCTGCTGCTGTTGCTGTGGGGACGAGATGGGGGATGACTGTAACTGCCCGTGTGATATGGACTGTGGCATAATGGACGCATGTTGTGAATCTTCAGATTGCTTGGAGATCTGCATGGAATGCTGTGGGATCTGCTTCCCATCATGAAATATTTATCCCTTTTTATTTTATTCTCTATAAAACTGGAGAGCTTTTCTTTAAATACATTTGAAGAAAGACAAGGTAAGATTTTCACACAACCGACTGGTATTGCACTGTTAATTCCCTATATAGAAATACTTTTTTTAAAAGCAATCCTCAAATCTGTATTCTAACACAAATCGTATAGTTTTGTATGTGAAACTCAAGCTACATTCCAGCTTCCTTTTGGCTTTGCAAATGGAAGACTTTATTGAAACCGAATTATAGGCCTGGATACTGCAGGCTGTATGAGGGCAAAATTGCCATTCGAATTGAGTGACAGGTTTTGGTCAGAGAAGAGACTACAGGGTAAAGCCTTAAGTATTTGCCTTTACCTACTTTAATGTTTAAACACTCGAATGCCTCCATGCATAACACGCCTTTACAGGCATTCTGAAAAGCAAAATGTCTTTATTTCAATCTCTTTGGGTTGAAAGCAATGTTGCTCTGTTGTTTTAAACTTAATTCAAAAGTCAGCATGAGGAATCTACTGTTGGTTTTGCTACAGTGGCCACATTGGCAATATTTGTTTTGTTTTGAATGTCTCATTGGTTTGTGAGAGATTCCTGGTATTTTGCGTTGTCAATATTGTTACTATAGGAAGATTTGGCAAACTAAAGTCAATGTAAGTTTTGCCATGGACTAGAGTACCAAGATTTTGTCATTATCAATCAAGACAGAATAGAGAACTTATATTTTACTTCAGTACTAATATTACTTGAAATGCTTCTTTTTAGAAAGAGACATTGGAAATCTGTGTAGACATGAAATATATCCTTAAACTAACAGACTAACTAATAGACTAACAAATCTTCAAAATTTGGCTATACAAGGGAAATTATCAGAAATTAACTCAAGAATCTAAACCTGTACATTAGTGGCCTTGTCAGTGTTTGTGGTTTTACAGCCAGCATCACATAACTTAGTATTTATTTCTTCACTGTGTGAGAAAGATCCACAGAGGATGGCAGAATTTAAACAGAGTATAAAGACCAAATTAAAACTTACTTGGTCAAGGAATTCTGTCATTGAATGCAAAAAGCAAATGCAAAAATGTTTATTCTCAGATACATTTTAAGTGTTGTTTTTAAATAACTGTAAAAAAAGGATATTTTAAAAATGTATGATATCCTTTAAAAATAAAAGGAATATGATTTGAAATGTTTGAAAACTACAGTTAGGATCCAGTGGGCAACTTTCCCTATTACACCATTAAGGTTTTCTGAGAAATATCTGTCTTTGTTATTGTAATTGTGAAATGAATTCAGTCCAACACTTAAAGAGGTTTATGGCGTTCCCAGATTTAGGGAATAATGGTACCCATTTTCTTTACCATCTGCTAGTTTCTGCCCTCCATGTCGGTAGCTCATTAACTTTCCTGTGTAAACCACCTATACATCTTGATCTCACATACTTAAACTTTCCTATCTACACTCCAGATTTCCCATTTATAGATTGTTGGATCTCGTAAATTTAGGCCTTGTTACAAGAGTCATCGATAGCCAAAAGCATATTTCTGTTGAGTGAATTGACCATGTCTCTTTCCGCTGTAGTGAATTCAATTTATGCAAATGTGACAAGCTAAAGATCACAGGAGTGTGAAGCTAAGTCAACAAATGGTCTGATATTAACCAAAGCTTCTCCCTGTGAACACTGACTAGTAGTGCCTACTACTGCAAGTTATCACTGAAGGTAACAGCCAAATCCTCAACTATACTAGGGAGCTGGGAGGTGTTACGTTTTGCCTTAACATCTGCAATATTGTGGTGTATTCTGATGCAATGCGGATTTACTCAGAGGGTTTCTTATCTGTTTTTTGATAGTTACTACAAAAATTGATTCTTATCATGGGTTTTTTTTTTTTTTTCATATATTGGGCCAGATTCAGATCTGTGTTGCATAAATGAAGTGTATTTCCATTAACATCAGAATATTCCATTGGGTTAGCTCCATCTAGAGAGCACAGAGATATTATGGTAATAGGCAGGCTAATAAGGAACCATATTGTTAAACTGATAAATTCCCTGAGCTCAGAATCAGGCCCATGGGGCTCAATTATGACTCCTAAAAGTCTGAACCACATTGGGAAGGGGGAGGAGATGCCTTGGTTGAGTGGCAGTGCCTGGAGGCATTTCGCCTTTGTAAGGCATAATGCCTCTGGGGAAATTGGGGGCATCACAGTGAGCACTGGGACTCTGTGCACCTTGGAAAAAGTGTAGATGGTGCTTTGCCCATTGTAGGTCTATGGTTGACGCCGTGGTGGTGGGGACATGCTCTCTGGGGCTAGGCAGCACCATTAGCTGTCCTTCCTTGTGTCCTTCTGGTCATGGAGAGGTGAATTATGGCTGCTTCTTGTCTGATTGTGCTTTTGGGGATGGGGAAGAGGGCTTCTAGTCTCCTGTCCTGCCCCGATATCTGTGCCCTGCCTGAGCAGTTCCAGTTTTGTGTTTGGAAAACTGCACATTTGCATATCAAGCTTTTAGTGAATACTGGTTGTTAGTAAAAATTACTTTTACCACAGGATGATACAGTGTAAAAAAAAATATCAATCTAGGGAGTCCTTTTTCTGTGTAAAAGTTTATTTATACAGTTTGCTCTGCATAAACCCTTGTTTCTGCTTACGAGAACTCAGAGGTTTTTTTGGTTGATTGAAATTATGAAAACCTCAGAAATGTATTTACTATTAAGCTTTTACTTCCAGTACTGTTAAAATACAAATACTAATACAGGAACTCTGTTCATGCATATATGCATATGTGTACAGACTCACACATGTGCACACACACATACGCAGATATATTATTTCTTTTCCCATTTCATTTGTGAAATACTAGGAAGTGAAAATAGTGTTTATTAACCCTCATAGTAATTAGAAGTATCGAAGTATCAAAGTGTTAGACAATTGAAAAAAATAAAAAATTGTGTGATTTGTTTGACATTTAAATGTAATCTGCTACTATTTGTCATAGAGATATTAGCACTTTTGTAAAATGTATCTTTGTAGCAGAGAATATTAGTATGTAGTTTAAGGAATTCTTTTCTATATTTATATTCTTAAATTCTGTTTTGTAATTTTCACTCTATAGGCAACCTATAAGCACCTTGTGTAATTAAAACAAGCAGAATTAGAAGGAGACAAATGTGAAAATATAGTTTAAATAAAATTAAAACATCAGAACTTAACTGTCTATTTTATAATAGTTCTTGTGAACTTGTACAGTGTTTTAGTATATAGTTCTGCAAACTGGCCCATTTGAAAAAATGGTAACTTGCTATTTGTATTTTATATCAACTGGATGTGCTATTCTCAAACACTATTTTGAAATAAAGATCTTTATTTTGAAACTTTGGGATATTCTCTTATTCTAGTCTTGCCCTGTTACTCTTCTGAATGATAATTTCATGTTTTATTTGTGATTTTTCTGTTATAACACCTACTAAAAGCTTTGGCCTTTGGGTGATTTGCACAGAGGGTGAGACAGCGTAGGTGAGTTGTTTTACATACGGACCTAACCCAACTCAGGCACTGGAAGCTGCGCTAGCGTGAATCTCCAACAGTAAAAAAAGTTTGGCATTAAGAGGGCAAATTAATTCCTTAGTGTAATTGTATTAATGAGGTGCAATTCCAGTAATGATTAAATTTGATCAAAATGAAACTTATTGTAATACATCTGCTGCAACAGTCTTCAGTTTACTAAAAACAAGATGAACACAGTGTAGTTGGTTCCTAGCTTTGCAGTGGACACATCAAGGTCTAATGGCCTTTGTGGCCTACGAAATTGAAGGCTTATACACAGTACCACTATTTTAAAGTATGGTATGTTTTTAAAATCAGTTAGTTTAAACACAGATAGAGTAGAACGCTTCATCTGTGATTTGAGCAAAGATTTTTTTCATGTTGGCTTAAGCTGAGTGTGAACATGCCTATGCTACTTTAAAACTGCAGAAACGGCATGTCTACAGTCTTTTGCACTAATTTTTCTATGTCTATTTTAAATTTATTGAAAGTTCTACCATGTCTGTGTATATATGAGCCCTTAGAAGGTCTAAAATAATTGTAATATGTCTCCTCTGGGCATTACAGGGGTGGTACGTTAAGACTGACAGAAATTTTGTGCTTGAATGTGTACCATGAAGTCTTGCCGTTGAGACTGTGTGCCAAACTTCTCTTAGAAAATAATTGTTCATGAAATAGAACTAATAAAAGCATAGACAAATAGCACTGTTTGAGACTTATTGCAGGTGTTCTAGCTGGTGTCTATAGTACATAATATTTTTAGAAAGAAATGGCTTCTATGAAGAGGGATCATGATCAACATTTGGGAGCTTTTGGATTGAATATTGACTCTATTTCAACTATAGTACTTGTGTTAAGAACTGTTTGTTGAGTTTGGTGAATCATTGCTTTTATAAAGTAATCTTGTGAATGAAAAGCTTCTCTGAGCTGTTCACACATTTTTGAAAAAAAATGTCTTAATGATTGCAATATTTGATGTATGTTCTTGGAGAGCAATGCCAATTGTATTGATGTATTTCCACAGTAAAGCTCCTTCTGTCAGCAGCCTTGTAACTTTCTGAAAGGCAACAGATATGTCTGAAATCTTACTCTTAGCCCCAAAATTAAAATAAAGATTAGAGAAATATCTCCCTGGTGTCTTCTTTCTGTCCCTCTCTCTATGTCTATATGTGAGTGTGCATACCATGTGTTGGAAGACTTCAGGTAGCGTTAATGGTGACAGTAGTAGCTCTAGAATCCTACAGGCATTAATCTTACTTTTTTTTCTACTTTCTAACCCTTCTGCCAGTTCTTTTAACTTGCAAAGAGAGCAGGGGGACCTTAGCTCAATTTTAGCATCAGGGTATTGAAAGAAGTTCAATAAAAGTAATACCCTGCACCCACTTCCATGATGCACTTGTTCACTGTGCTCAGTATACTTGAATGTGAAGTTGACTGCTTGTACAAAGTTCAACCTCCTCATAAGCACTTGCTTATGCTATTTACCAGTGATTTGGTGCTAGTGACATAAAAGGATGGCCTTTCTCTTCTTTAGAAGTCTTTGATATGATGGGCTACTTCTACTATAGTTGGAAAGAGAGAAGTTTCTCTGAATTACCATTCTGGTAAGATGCAGATGTTGAGTTTGATTAGGTGATCTTAATCTCTATATGGTTTTTAGTATATCAGTTCACCTCACTTAAAACTTAATTTAATAAAACACTACATGCAATCCTGTTTGCCTCCTTTATGTATGTATATTATAGCAATTGTTACTACATTACCATTCAATACTCATAAAAATGGGATGTTAGGTGAAAGATTGTATAATAGCTTTTATACCTTTAATAGTATCTTACTAATTTTTATTCTGATATGCATATGCTATTTTAATTGACAAAATACTCCACTCTAATTGAGGCTCTTTAGATCATCTCAGTAGGGTATGTAATTGGTGCCCAAGCACTATACAATTCCTCTTCAATCAGTGGTGTAAGCTTCTGCAATTTGTCTCATCTCCAAGTTGCACAAAGTGACCACACTGAATACACTGTACTCCAACTTGTATGTGTTTAACATTACAATCTTTTTCTACAGTGCCTACCTTTGTTTCTTTAGCTTTATCACAAGGTGGTTTGTTTGGTTTTGGTTTTGAAATCTTTGTTGTTCAAAGAGAACAGAAAGGGCTTTTATTATGGAGGTCTAGGATAATAGCAAGTTGTATGATATGTTGTAAATTATTTCTTCATCTTTTCTATATTCACTGCTATATGCAACTCCTAGTCAAATAGACTTGTGAAAGTAGTGTCTTTGGAACTTCGGAATATGTCTATAACTGTAGCTCAACAGTGTTTTATATTTGAATATATGAAATTCAAAATATATTGATTGTGTCTTGCTTATTGAAATAAAGAACTGAAAGTTCCGTCGAGATGGACTCTGCAGAGTCTTGCAAACTGGCAATCTTCAAAACAGTTCTACTCACAAGAATAAGACCAGTACATTATTTTAAAATTAAGAGCTTTTACAGTGGTATATATACGGTAACTTTTAGATTCTGTGCTACTTTCAGTTACCGAAGACTAGAAATAACAAGCTTGGAAAAAGAAATGTATTAAACAACATGGGTTTTCTTTCCTCCTTAGGAAATGCAACTCCATTTGTCTGTTTCTAAATGTGAGGAGGAGACACCTTGATTACATATTTAATGTAGACTAACAGCAATGGTGTAGAATTCACAGTAACTTCAAGGTCGTTACAAGTATCATGCGAAGGATAAAGGGAAACATGGTGCAAGGATTCCACTACTGTTGACGACTGCTGTCCCTGCATCAGTAATCTGCTTTGCAACTACCAAGCTTTCATGGGGTTAAGTTTAAGAAAATTAAAGTATCCATGACTGAAATTGTATATTCAGTCTTGTTTCTTCAGAAAGAATAATTAGACATATTTACACAATTACATTTTAGTAAACTATTAAGCCAGCTTAACTGTAACACATATTCTGGTAAAAGTGCATTAAACAGCAATCCAAAAGCAATTTAGCTGCTGAAGGCATTATTTTCTATCTAATTATTCACAAATTAATGAATAAAATTAAATTCCAATCACTGAAAAAATGAAGCAATGGTGAGAATCAGAAGTACAGATTAGTTAAAGCTATGCAATGCATAACAGAATTAAAGCTTTCTTTTATTCAAATTCAATGCTTAAAAAAGAACAAATCCATCATCTTGAAATTTGACTTGTAGCTTGACATTAAAAATAATATGAGTAGAATTTTCAGTGGGGTAAGCACAAAACTAGTTCAAGTAGTGTCACTCTCAATTAATGTACTCAGGTGGTGTGCCCATTAAAATTCCCACTTGTGGGTTCAGCTCACTATGCAAATGGGGTCATTACCTGGAGAATTTAATTGGGTATGACACTGGGAGTAGGAATTTTCCTTTCAAAATAAACCTACTTGCACACATTTTCACTAGAAATTTGATTGTTACATATACTTCATATTGTTTGGCTCTATAAATATTTACCAAAATTGAGAATGCCTTCATTTATTTATTTTTTTACAGGTGATTCATAATGCATCAAAATGATTTTTAAATTGTTCCATGTATTGCATATACAAGTCTTGATACAAAAACCTGTGGTGAAAATGTATTTTTTGGTGTTAAAATTATATTTTTCAATGTTTCACATCCTTTTAAAGTGATATTAATTTTTATAGCATCTGAAAGCAGAACTGTAATATTTTTGTAGTATATGTACATGTATATGAAAAAAGACTATATAACACTGAACTTGTATCTCAGACATTGTTTGGAAAGGCCAAAAATATACTGTCTTTCTGAGTAATACTAACTTCCAACTTTTCCTGGAAATTACTTTGCAGAATCATTTGTATCAATAAGGCTAATACTGAAAGATATTAATTCCAAAACGCACACACAAATATTGTGGAAACACAGAAGTACATGGTTGGAAGGAACTTCCAGAGTACTTCTAGTTCAGCAGTCTAAGCTGAAACCGTGTCTAAAAACATGTTCTTGAAAACCTCTGATGAAGGCACTCTAGATGACACTCTAGAGATAGTCAGCACTAGTGCTACAGATATCTTACAGATAGAAAGCTTTTTTCTAACATCCCATTTAATCTTATTTTCATTCCTGCAAGTAAGACTGATGTATCCATGTTCTATTCCCAGTGGATGTGTAGAACAATCACCATTCTCTTGTCGTAACCTTTCATATATTAACCTTTCATATAGTTTGTGTACTCCTGCCTAGTGTTCTCTGACCTAGTCCAAAGAAATCCAGTCCGGTTTCTTCAACCTGTCTTCTTCAGTATGACATTTTTTTCAGGCATTATGTACTCTATGAGCTATGCTTCTCATTTCAAAGTATCACAAGACTGAGGGAATAACTTGTGAAGGGACTTTCTCTGCTAATGAGAAACATAGGTGTTGGATGGTGTATTAAGAAATATATTCATGTCTATAACATGCATGGATTTCTGTGGCAAGAAAGTTGACAGTATTTCAGTTGCACCTTAACTTCTGTAAAGGAAACAGTCCAAAGAATCAACATTATGATCTTCTACATACCACACTTGAAAGATTTTCATGGGATTTGTAGAACACTTTTTAAGATTTCCAGGGTGGAGACTTGCAAATGTTGTCTTAGCAAACAAACAGAGAAAATGAATCTACCATGTCATTAAAGCCTATCTCCATTTGTTACTTCTGTATTTTTGCTCTATCTCAGCTTTCAGCTTCTTGCCATTTCAGTTCAGCACTCTGTTTACTAGTCCAGCATCCTCCATGTTTTCACTAAAACTTCCTCCCCAGTTCCATTGGTTCTCATTGGTTCTTTGATGCGTAATACATATTTATCTATGCAAAAAAACCCCCTGCTACTGAGGAGTGGTGTTTTGCTTATTAAACTTACCTGCAACTTTGTGGTAGCCTTACAATATGGTTTTAAGACCTTAGCCAAGAGTGGATTTTAACATAATCAAACTGCATTTCAAAAGTTTGATGCTACTTTACTACTCTTCATGTTCAAAAATTGTAATTAGAAGAATTTGGGGAATGTTCATTTTATTCTCAGGGAAAACTATTGGAAACTTGATCTGGAAATAATGACAAATTAAGTTACGGGAAAAGTACTAATGGGTGTCAGTATAGTTTTATGGGAAATACCTCTCCATTATTGTTCATTAATGAGAATACAAGTTTGGCTGATAAAAATAATTGTGTAGCCATAATATACTTGAGTTCTTAATACATTTGACTTAGGACTTATAGAATCATAGAATCATAGAATTGTTTAGGTTGGAAAAGACCTTTAAGATCATCAAGTCCAACCAGTAACCTAGCACTGCTAAGTCCACCACTAAACCATGTCCCTAAGCACCACATCTACACAACTTCTAAATACCTCCAGGGATGGTGACTCAACCACACCCCTGGGCAGCCTGTTCCAATGCTTGACAACCCTTTCCATGAAGANCTTTGGACACGATCCAGCACCTCAATGTCTTTCTTGTATGACATCCTGATTTGCAAGATTATACTTTAATATGTGCAGATGATGTAGACTGAAACCGAGTAACTGATAGGTCTCAAAAGGTAGTTGTCAAATGAAATAATTGTTAAAAGGGTGATTTGAGAGAGGTTCTGCAGAAATTGGTACTGTGCCTGCCACTATTCAACATTTTCATCAATGACCTGGAAGCTTTTCTAGCAGAATTTGTAGATGAATCAATAGTTGATGGAACAGTAAATTAAATACATACCTTGTTACAAGGTGTTTATTTAGAGCAATCTGGACCTGGTAGGGTGGACTTATTCTGAGAAAATATTTTTCCACACTATGAAAGGGAAAGGAAATATTTGGAATTTACTCTGTAGAAAAAGGATTCCTTTTAAACACTTCGCAAAGACTTGAGGACCATGATGAAGAACATACTAAGTAATGGTTTTCAGTTGAAATGCTGTGGCCTTTCATGGTGACCTTTTGATTTTTAAATGGGTAATGCAGTGAGTGGAAGCAAGGAAGAGTGTGTACTTAGGAAACCAGTTTCAGAACACTGCTTTCTGACCTTCATGTCTTGAAAAACAGAGCCACAGAAATCACTTAGAGACACAAAATTACTTTAAAAGGAGAGAATTGCAGAGCTTATTCTCCTCAGTTTATCCAGCAGAGGACTGAGATGTGACTTCATCACACTGCACCAGTATCTTCACAGGCACAAATTATGGTGTTCTGAGGCTTTTCTTATTGGGCCAGAGAGATGCAGAAAGAGTTAAAATCTAAAGCCAAACAAAAACTGATGTCCAATTTCTTACCAGAAAGTAACTGTCAAGATAGTAATCAGTAGATCAAACTACCAAAACCAGCATTTGATTACACACCTCCTGAGAGTTTTAGCTCACAACTAAATGCTCTTCTGAAAGATACACTTGCCTTTAAAAGGCTGTGTGTGTATATGCGTGCAAACATATATATATATAGCATATATATAGAAAAAATGTGTATAATCAATAGAAGTTGAACTGGATGAAAGATGGAATCTTATTTCCTCTTATATTGGAGAGGTTAGATGAGGTGGTGCAGTAATACCTCATGAATTTGTTGTCTAGTGGCACTAATAGGTTATTTTAATCATTTGAACGGGGCTCACAGAATTCTTACTTTTGTCAAACATTAAAAAGAATAGAAGGAAATGTTTTTCCATAAAACTTTCATTGGCATAATATGTCTGTATATTCTAGGTATATAAGAAAAGTAGCAGTATTCTGAGCTGTTTACCACCTGTATTCAGAGAGATTATCTAATGAGGGAGTGATGTTTTCTGACCCATGGTCTGCAAGTAAGATATGTGCATCAGATAAAGCAGGGACAAGTCTCCTGGGTCTACATGGTGGATTGCTCCTTGAGTGTCTTCCCATAACAGGTTCTACAACATCTCTGTGGGTTGGGGTTTTATTTGGTGGGGTTTTTTTCTTTCTTTCCTGACCCTTATTAGTGGGAACATGAGAAGTACTGGTATATGTGTCTAATCTATTGAAATGGACTTGAAATGGTGCTTCTTTTCACTGGTGCAGTGTCTCCACAACACGAAGATGTACGTCCTCTCTCATGATAGCTGTCTGGGATAACATGGCAGTCACAGATGTTTCCCATACCAACATTCAAATACAGTGAATGTAGGTTATAGTTCTGGACTAATAATTCAAATAAAGATTAATTTCTATTGCAAAAATGTAAAACACATTAAATGTTAATTTCAAGGGCAAAGCTAAATTGAAGTCCCTAAGAAAATACTTTAAATTAGATGAATTACCTGTAAAACAAACATCATTGATAAAAAGTGAATTTACTTAATATAAAAAAGTTAATAAAATGGGCTGTGAAAGGAAGATGAGCAGCAGTGTTAAGATAAATAGTCCACTCACACCGAAATAGAGCATGAAAGTTCATCTATGATATAGAAGTTTATGGAAAATTTACAAGACAAAATGCATTCCGGTGTATTAAACAAAGGACCACTGGGATTTGTGTGTTGTGAGCTGTCAGTAGGCTTATCATAGCCATTACAAATCTACTCTGAAATGTTAAAAGAGCAAAAATACAGAGCTAGAAGGTCCAGTTCCTCTGGGCCGGGGAAAAGAAGCGGGTACTGGGGTTTTTTTTGTACGCTATCCTTCCACATGTTGCAATGCAGAAAATTATAGAGCAGATGGAAAGGTCAGGCCTGTGTAGAGAGTTTACTGCATATTTCACTTCCCTGCTCCTTAGTTAGAGGTTAATACAATGTTGTGTTACATTGATTCAGCAATAGTTTTGCATTCCCCTACTCCAGGAGAAATTTAAGTCACAAACTATACAATTAGGTGTATTTATTTATTTATTTATTTATTTATTTATTTATTTCCCTCAGGCTACTTCCTCCGGTCTGTGATGTTCTTGTGGGAGTCAAATCATAAAATGAAAATTGACCCCTATGGAAATCATAAGTAGCTATATTTTGAGACATATGGGGATTTCTCCAATGACAGAAATGAATTTTCCCCTTTTCTTAGCCTGGTTTCCAGAGAGAAAAGGGCTTAATAATCCATTGTGATGTATATGCTTTCATGCATGTTTGTCGATTTTCTTATTCCCTACTAATAACTTTTAAGCCTGTTGGTCCCATTTATACCAAGTGAAAAATGAGAGCAATTAAAAAAACCCCAAAGTTAACAGAGTGGGCCAATTCTTACCCCACTGAGGGGGCACTTGCAGAATTTGCTCAGCTCTTATAAGCTGTCGGAGAATCCACAGAAGGGAGACTTGCTAAAAATGTTTAATTGTGGAAAAACCTACAGCAGAAGTTCACATTTTATTAAATGTAAGGGAATCAAGCTGAGAGACTGATATCACACAAATGAAAATTAATTCCACTACTCATGGAACAAGTTGTGTTGCATGATTTAAACTTGAGTTCCATAAATATGAACAGTTTAAATTGCTTTCAAAATAAATCCTACTTCTTTGTCTCCTGTTTTGTAATGTTTGCTTTTGGAAAAGTTACGGTATTCCCCTTTAATGATTCAGGTTTTTTCTCACCAAATAGCTTTCTAAATCTGTTGTTCCAGGGTAACCTTCAGGAAGAAAACTAGAAATGACTGAAAAAATAATTTGATAGTGACTAAGAAAAAAAGTCTGAAGGGTTGAAAAAGAAAGTCTTTTTTTATTAGCACATATGCATGTTTATTTTCTTTTTACCAATAACAACTTTTGACTCAAGACTAAATTTTTAAAATTTTAATTCCATATAACATAGTGAAGCAACTTTTTGCAATAAAAATTTTCTAATGAGAAAATAAATAATACTCTGCACAATAGTGCTCCCAGTTAGCATTAATAAAGTATTGTATGTGTAATTTTTACAACTAGAAGTAGCACTGTGGTTGTCATATTTTACTGTACACATAGCTTGATTGTTGCAGACTAGACATCTGCCAGAAACATTTCAGTTTAGCATGATGAATTTACTCTAACCCTGTCAAAAATCACATAACAATGCCAAAGTATCGCTTTGAATATAGGTTGAAAAACAGAAATAATTGTGTTGAGGAAGGTTTTTAAATTCTCTCAGAATCCAGTCATTACTGGTGTTACGGCCGGGCGCGTAGGAACGCTGCTGCTCCGTGGGGGATTCCAGGGAAGTGAACATTACTTACTTAATCAGGGTAGTGAAAAGCAAGATCCTGTTGACTGTAGGTGCCCTGAGTAGGCTATCAGCACCCCAGCAAGGATGCTGGCGCAAAAAGGGCAGGCAATTTGCACAAAAGTGTAAGGACTTTTTGAAGCCTTTTGTTAAAATTAAAATGGGAAGGGCGCAATTTGTTTGTGATGTCTTCTGGGCTGACCGAATTTCAGATGCTTGATTTTTTACTAATTATGTATGAAACACTGTATGCAGCACTGCTTGGTTTAATATGCTTGTCGAAGCCTTGTGTCTGAATTCTTTGGGCCCAATTCTGAGCTCAGATAAACAATAGAAGAGACAATCAGGGAAAGCACATTCTGTCTGGAGGCTTAATGGTAATTCTCTAGGATCCTGATATTTCAAGAAATAGTGTATCAGGAAAGGTAAGTACTCCTGCATCTTTGATAAAAGATTCTTCAGTGTGGTATGTGGTTTAAATAAATGCAGGAGATCTCACTATTTTCTCAGGTTAGATCTTTTTGTATTTTCAATAGAGGCCAAAGGTGTTCTAGCATGTTTCAAATAGAAGATAAGATACGATCCTGGAATGTAACTCAAACACCACATCTTTATATTTTATAAAATTATTATTTATGAAAGGGAATTACAAATGTGTATCTGACTTTGCATAGGCCCACTGTCTGCCTACCTGTATGAATATTAGCCTTCAGGTAAATCCTGGAATTAACGGTATTGTATCAATACATAGTCTTCTTTAATGGACTTTTAAACCATAAACAATGGAACTGATTGCTCACCTGTAGATACAATTAGTGTAAATGATTATTTCCTGACATTAATATATTAAACAACAGACATGCATTGTTTGTTCTATTATAATTTTCTATTGTTAAGCTGATTTCAAACACTCTGTATAAAGGTCTGACGGCAGAGCAGCAGTCTGTTATGGCATGGGAACTTCTGCCCTTGTTGATTTGAATGAAAATCTTCACAATTGAAACCAATATTAGATGGAGGAATCTGCATCTCCCTCTTCCTTTCCCTTCTCAGAAATATACCTCAGAGTGCTGGGACAGATGGTGCCGGGCAGTTTGAGAGCAAAAAAAAACCCAAGCCAGAACCAAACCGAAACCGAAACCAAAGCAAACCCCCAAAAAACTCCTGAGAGGCGATAGGCTGGAAAACTGGAAAGCATGTTAAAAAACAGCCAAAGGAAGAATTTCTTTGCTCCTTCAGAGAGCTTTGGTGAGGTATGTGGGAAAGCGCCTGTCCTGTGAACTTTCCTTTCAGTATCTACAATCACTGAATTTATCTCTATAAAATGTATTGCTATGTGACTGTAAAAGTTAATATTTGTACATGCACATGAGTTCCTCTCTAACTAAATATTCTTGCTTGAAGTGCTTATGGCTCACATCCTACTCTGCCCCGCTCCTGTGAATAACCCAATGTGCTGATGGACTGACAAGACACCCTATTCTGCTACAGCTGAATTAGGGCTGATGATATACACGTTACACACAGTGCTGCCTGACAAATTGAATCAGCTACTCTAAGTGATTTTGCCTGTTTCAGGGTACTGGGAAACTCAAAGGGCATCAAGTCAAATTACACATTGATCGCAGTTTGCCCTGTAGCTTTTGCATGGAGAAGGAATCACATACAACACTTAGAAGATTAGTGGAAGAGACTGCATCAGGGGAATATCACATGTAAGCAGGTAGAAGTTGGACTTCTCTGGATGGTAGTAATGTCGCAAGTCTAGCCATCCAGGTAAAAGCAAAATTTATGTTGATGTGTGCTTCCCAAATGACAAAGACATAGACTTCATCTTCCCTTCTGTAGACCTTGTAATTCCCAACTTAGCCATACCATAATTCATGTTTTGGTTTGGGTTATTTTTCCTTCTTCAGATAAACAAAATATCAGAATTATCACAAATTAGAGTGATGTCTAGATTTGCTTTATATAGAAATACAAATGCATATGTACAAATGTTCATGAACTGCTATATATCAGAATATTTTTAACCACAGAGATCACTGATCTACTACTGTATGATCTACAACTATCTAGAGTTTGGATGACAGACCAGTAGTCGGATGCCTGAAAACACAATTTTTATTTTCAAGCTTTTCTTTGGAATCACAGAGGCTAAATGCTTCCTTAAAAAGCAGTAGCAAAAATAACTTGAAAGAAAAAGTCAAGAAAACAAAGATTCTCATATGAACTGTTTATTCCAATAGCTGACATTTAAAAGGCAAAAGATACTGTATGATTTACAACGATATGCCAGGCATCCACACAAAGGCTTGTCTTTATTTCATTTGCAATGCTTGCATTAGCTGAGGCCTCCTCCTTCTCCTTGGTATGCCGATGAGCAAATTTGGCACCAGCTCACAGCATGCTTCTCAGAGGAGTATCACAAGTATTACTAAAATAATTTAAACAAGCCTCTGTGTACTGGTTCTCAGTTTATTGATCAGTAATTTATGTACAGTAGGATCAGGTTCAGCATGGATGCCAGTGTTTCAGCTTTTCTGAATGGTCTTCCAAGTCATTTAGTCCACTAAATGATCCTAAAGATTTCTGATTTCTCTCTGTTGCCAGGCAGATTTCTTATTTGTTCCATGTTTTCTTCCAGTTAGTTATTAAAAGCACTAACGCCATTTTTCTCAATTTTGTTTCTAAGAAACCACTCTCTTGGTTTCTATTCTTGGGATTCTCTCTTACACTCATAGACCTGGTAAACATACCAAGAAAACATGTTCTATCACTTCTTCTATTAACTGAGGCTGCCAGTCAACAAGAGGTGACAGCAAATGAAACTGAGGGATTCGTATTATGTATGTACAAACATAAGGGTTGTTTCCTGTCATATTCTGTGTTTTGGACACATCCTTTACTTCTCTCACCTAATCCTTACTACTCAGTCATGATAAATATTTTGGGAAGAATATGCTGCTCCAAACTCTTCCTGACACAATTTCTGTTTGTTTGCTTAGTCTGAAAGTTTTGTTGTTTGGTTAGTTGTTTCAGTGAATTCCTTCCACAGAAAGAAATGAAATATGCATTTCTAGTAGCTTTCTTCATCAGATATGGAGGTAGTTTAGATTCAAGGACTGATAGTCTTTTGACTGGACTTAAAAATCTTCTGTATCTGTTGTTTAAGGTCAAATGTCTCAATAAAATCTTTCCATAGAAGAGACTAGTTAGCTTGCACTTTTATCAGGTCCCTTCTGCAATTTTTTCCCCAGCTTTCTTGATTTCAAAAATGACAATGATGGTATCTGAATTTTCTGGGAATTTCTGCACTGCGATGCATGTTGTGAACAGAATTTTTTTCTAGTTCTGCTTCTGGGCTTCCTCTGATCTTTGTAATGTACAGTGCAGTGCTGTCTTCCCTAGGCACTTCTCTTATCGTTTTCTTAACTTGTTCTTCTGTTCCTTGTTATGGGGGTAGCTTGTGGAGCTGTGCAAGAGAATCATTCACAATACCAGCTAAACCACAGAAAAACATTTACAAGGATTCCACAGAAATGAAGAATTATGAACATTGGCCTTTTTTAAGCTCAAAATGAGAAAAAATGGAGATCCCACAACTATCCAAAAAGCCTTTCCCCTTGACCTGCAAAACCCAACACACAAATACAAAAGTCCTACCTATTATAGATGCAGTACCATTCTGTAGGAAGTATATTAAGTTCTTAATGAGCAAACAAAAAGACTATTGCACCAAAGCCAAACATTTGTTCATAAATGTGTATTTTAAAAACCTGACCACCTTTTCTTTCCTCCCCTCCCTGCACTCACCAGCAAATCACCACCCTTCATACAAAGCAAATACACAACAGGATTAAGTTGCTGTTCTCAGTGGAACAAAAGATATTTCATTTTTTAATAATCATCTGATTGTTTTTGGTTTTCTCTGTTTTTCAGTTATTGGTAGTATATGAGCTGCTGAAATTGATCCTCTTTTTTAAAGCTGTTTGGAGTTTTGCTCCCTGCCACAAATCACAGTTGTGAATGCTGGAACTTCTGTGGCCCAGGTGACCTGCCTCATGTGGCTTACAGCATGTGTCCTACCAGCTGGCACCGAGAGAAAACCTACTGCTTCTTATCTTCTTCTCCCACATTGGCTTCCTTGCTACATGTGCTTGTAAATATTTACTTTTCAAGTTGCTTTGATTTCTTGTTGTAGCTACTTTGGGCTTCAGCCAGTGTTCACTAGCAAGGCAAGAAAGAGATATTCAAAGAGCTTACCAAAGATATAATATTTCGTCTTGAAAAGCAACCAACGCTCATCCTGAAGTATATGAATCATGTGCTTGCCGACACAAAAGATTGTGTGCAGAAGCAGCTTATACTCCTACGTCTGACTGCAGGTCTGTCTCCATAAGCTTGATCAGGAAAGTGATTTTTCACTTTGTTTTCTGCTTAATACAAAGTGTTTGTTACTTACCATGAAATTAGTAGATCCTAGTACTGAACCTGCAACTTTGTTTTGCTGTTTATCTTGTATAGTGTTGTGTTTATATATTAGACTGTTTTAACCTGGTAGGACCAAATTGACACTGCTGATACTTCCAGAAGCATTTTTAACCTGCTACCTGGTGTTTTGTTATGTCTCAAGATGGAGATTTGCATTATAGAAATACTGAAAGAGGTAGGCAACCTGAGAATCCATCAAAAACTGGGAAATTGCCTCACTTCTCCTTTGATTTTACTGGTGATTTTA
>WAAD01028307.1:4434-19064 GCA_013389945.1 Fregata magnificens
TACAGTTTTTCTTCCTTTATCATACTTACTAGAAAGATCAGTGCAAAAGAGCAGAAATTTTACCACATATTTTTAACCACATAAACAAACCAAACCCAAGCAAAGACTAGCAAAGCTGAGACTAACATTTACTTCTGAAACAGCTGTCTGCACCACTATGCAACCCTGATTCTGCTAACTTTCCTGCATACAAGGAAACTAAATATGCTCAAGCATCAAGCTGGTGCTCCAGAGAAGCTCCTTTAAGGATTCCAGGAGAGCCTAGTACAAGAATACCACTGCTCCACTTACCGGGGAATAAAGAACCAAACACTTCATGAGCCAGACACACACACGAAACCCAGCAGTCAGATAAGGAAACAGGACTCCCTCTTTATATGCAGACAGACTAGTACAATCAGTACAGCTAACCAGAGAGGTGAGAACACCTTTGAGGTGGAAAACATGGACCACTCAGCCAAGTAAGTTCTGTTTCAGCTACTAACCAGCACCTTTTTAACCAAGGGGCATAGCTCAGTTGTAACACCCAGGCTTACTCAGCACACAGCGCACCAAGCAAAGGGTGCTGACCATGAGACAGCCCAGAATCAGAGTCCTGCATCAACAGGTCCAGAAAGAACATGAAGACCCTCAGATTATGCAGTGAGGGTGGAAATGACCCCGAAATCATCTCTTCTCACTACAAGCTCCTGCTTAATGTTGATCAACAGTCTTAGTATCAGATGAATGAGATATACTGTGAAACAAGGCTCCCCCCCTCAAAGTGTAAGAAACAGCCTTAAAAGGGAACTTATATGGCAGACAGCTCAAAAGCAAAAGATTCAGCACCTTCTGGCTGCATTCAAGACAAGGCCATCTCAAGGATCACAGTCCCTAAAAAGAGATACCAAAAAGTTAACCTTAATCTCCCATTTTGTCGTCCAGAGCACAAAGCAATGCAGCTTGTTCATCAGCGTGTTCAATACAACTGGAATGCAAATCCACGACAGATGAGTTTGCTGATGAATGCACCAATCCTTTACAATCATAGCTTTCTTACAGGAGGGTCTTGGTCTTGCACTTCAGTGTTTATTAATGTAGGAGAGGGTGCTGATGCAGTCTGCTATCACACCACCAAAGCTTTTTTGACTCTCCCTTCAAGGTTGCCACACAAATTTTAAAAGCTGCACAGAGTTTCAACTTGTTACTATGTAGCTTGTTTCAAAGACTAGATAGTGTCTCATATCAAAGACAATCATCACTCATAAATATACAGAGATATTTACCTAGAATATACGTAGTCAGGAGCAAGCCTACTGACTTCAAATTATGAGAATTCATGCTGCCAGATGATGAAGAAGTGTTAAGGAGTGTCTCAGCATGGTAGTAACAAAAGTATTTCAATAATGAAACATGTCAACACAGACACTGAATCTGGCTTAAGGTAACAGTCTCTTGCTGCCAGCAGAATCCAGCCATGCCAGCGCACTGTGGATTGGATGGATGCTCAAGAGCTAATGACTTGAAGAGATGAAAGGCAGTCTGAAGAGAATGAAAGACAGTTCATTCAGCTGAGCTTCTATTAATCAGTCATTCAGAACATGAATAGCAGTCTCCCACTTCAACTAAGAATAGATTGCACAAAAAAAGGTCAGTGCGTTAGGGAAAATTACCAAAGAAAAAAAGAGCCCAGACAGGAGGTTTTCAGTTGGTAATGGTTCAGACTTACCAAGCATTATACATATTTACTGTGCAGATATATGAGGACAATCATCTTGTAACTCAAGGGTTATGAACCTGAGTAGTTCTGATATTAGGAGCTGGATCACTTTATGACAAAATTGAAACTTACGTTTAGGTCCAAGATAGGCTAAGTCTCTTTTTCTACTCTGAGAGAGTAGAAAGAGAGCTATAAGGCTTTTTTTTTTTCTGAGTTACAGACTCTCTAGGTATCTATGTCAACACTGTGTCTACTTCTCAATGAAGCAGATGCATTCAAGGAGAGCTCCTAAAGAGGGACAGGGAGGGAGACTGTGAATAACAGAAAGGCAATCTGTCCAATCTCCAGCTTCTGCCTGGCCTGGAACACTGTATGAGAGGTAATGCACAACAATGACCATTTATATCATGTTAACATACTGACAGATGGAAGAAAAGCTGTTCTTCCTACAGAAAGGAGGAGCCAGGAGATAAGTGGAATCCCTGGGTAAGAATGGAGACTGGCCATAATTTCTAATGCCAAGCTTCTTATTTTCTGAACGAAGCAAGAGTTTGTCTGGCATACACATATTGAAGAAGGTATCCGGCAACCTCTGTGTTAATACTCAATCTCAAACCAGGCTAAGGTAAATAAATAAATTATTCACAATTTTACGGCTATCCAGAACAGACAAGGCAGTTACAAAATGTATGTTAACATCTATAATATATATTAACATATAATAATATCTTATGTTAAGATCACACCCCCCCCCAATCTCTCTCTCTTTCTCTCTGTTCCTCTCTCTTCCTTGATCCCACTTCAATCGGGGATTCCTTCTGTCAGGATCAAAGTGCACTACTCAAAGTGAACCCTTTCCCAATTCCAGCCTTCATAGCCACTTTTGGGTCTTCAGTTTCAAGCTTGCTTTCTCTCAAGAACATATTTCTCTCTTATTCAGATGATTTCAACACACTTGCAAGAAAACTATGGCTATTTAGTTTGGCCAGATGGCAGACGTAAATGCTGCAATCTCTAAATATGGCTTGCTTGGTTTTCTCCAAAGCAACTACCAAAATGATGGCAAAGGAAAAGCATTTAAGAATTCTGTCCGTGTCAGTGCTGATACTTCCTATCAGGTTTTCCAATCGTGGGAGGCAGGAAGCGGGAGTCTGCCGAAGGATCCTGGCCAGGTCCATAAAAGTATTGCCACTGCAAAACGAAATCCAAGTTGCAAGTAGTAGTTAAAGGATACAAAAGCTTAGCTATGTTCTCCAGAGAAATTCATGTGATGAACTCCTGGAATAAGCATTGATCATCCACAGCACAATGAGCTAAACTTTCCGGACAGTAACTCCTCCTTTGACTAACAAGGAATTTCTAATGTACAAAGCTCTGAATGGTGGCTCACAGGTTTACAGACTAGCTTGGAAACTTAACGGATGCCTCTCATCATATTCTGCCTTTTGAGAAGCACAGAAACCAACATGGCTTGAATGGGGGATCCTAAATTCATACATCAAAGAAAGCAATGGTATATTCTGACAAGTCTACTTCATCTCCTGTTTTTAAACAGATATTTGCAACACCTGAAGTTGAGAAAGAAGATGTCCATGAGGAGTCACATAGAAGAAGAATGGAAAGCCATCACTCGCATGGCACAAGTTGAAAAATAGTCACTGTCAAAAAAAAACAGGCTCCGCCAACCTAGCATGGATGGTGGCCTGCTGATAGGATTGCTGGGCAGGTTCTAAGTGGAGTCCAGAGCAGGGATCCTTTAGCACCACATCAGGATGGTGATCTGACCAACAGTGAAACCAGTGACACACCAGACTGGCTGCAGGCATTTAAGTGACAGTCCTGTTGGCAAAGATCAGATGGTTAGGTGCTGCTTTCACTAGTGAAAGCTGAGATAGGATGTATCACGGATCCTCTGCTTGGGCTAAGGTTGGGCAGAACAAAGCCAAGTGAATCCAAAGCCAAAGTGAAAGAGTCTGAACCCAAAATAGGTCTGTAAAATTACTCCTGCGCTAAGCAGCTTCAGAGCAGTCAGAAGAGTGGGGTGAGGGAAGCATAATTATAAATGCTTGCCAAAGCTTTGTGGTGGTCCCAAATGTTCTCAGAATGCTGCAGCATGGCCCAAGCATTCCCCAGTCTTCTCAAGGGAGGCATGGGGATCTGAGGCCACCCCCCTAAAGAACCATAGACAATAGATTCATTTTTATGTTCATATTACCTTTAATTGATTAGCAAATGCTAGAATAAGCAGGTATACACCACACACACAAGAGCTATTCACAATCAGGTCAAAGGACTGCATGTCACTGCATGTCACACAGTGCTGAAAAGCAATTTTTGGTAAAGACTACTAAAATCCTTGTCAAGTAAGACTTGTCAGGTAAGCACAGAACTCAAAAATAACCTGAAAAAAAAGCAGTCCTGAAGTAACGTAACAGCCTACACAGAGCACGTGTCCCCAGCTGTGACGCAGTTAAATGACAGCAAAGGTGCATCCTGTTTCATACATGACAAGGTAATGCATCCACATACCCCCTACAGACACTGCAAAGAAGAAATATTCAAGTCTCAGTATGATGTATGTACATCTTTTAGGGAAATGTAGACAGTAGCCTACCATTTAGACAAATGCAATCAATAGTTCTAAACTTCACTATATTTTTTGATGCAGACTTTAACTCACATGTGTCCAAAAATGAATCCTATCCTATTGAAGTACTCCACAATGTTCAAAGAACATATCTCCAAAGCAGGAAATGCATCTGTCCCTATTCTGCAGCATCTAAGAAACAGATGCTAAAGACTAAAGGCCAGGGTTATGTCTACACTTTATAATGGAGGATAAGTTAGAATTCCTTGAGCTAGCTAGTTCTGAGCAGGCTAGCACATTCACCAGGGAGAGTGCTGTACTGGACAATATAGCTGCACTGCTACCAGTTTTGTAGTAAACATGGTTGCATCTAGTTTAAGCAACCCTTTGATACTATACTGCACTGCATTGGAACAAAAAAAAAAAAAAAAAAAAGGTAAGCAGAAATTTCAATTAAAAAAAACCAAACCACTGACCAGCAAATACTAATCATGGAATTATCAAAAGTCACAAGATACCTCCCTGGTGACCTTGAGCTTTACCTATTATGCAGCCTCAGGCCAAGTAGTTCAGTGTTTGCCTCTTGTATAAGTACAGCATACACCCAGAAACTAAACATTAATTACAGGGGTCTCATCTTGCTGATATCTTCCAAGATCAGCAACACATTTTTATAACTTGTACTTCCTTCATCACATGGTCTGTTCATGGTTCAGACTAGTGGGGGTTACTCCTCAGGGGGTAATGAGACTTATGGGATACAGGAAAGAGTATTTGGGGACTGAACAAGATTTCGTATGATATGTTTAGGGGAGGAACCAAAGGCAATGAAAGGGAGGGATCAAGGTAGTTTGGGGAGCAATAAGCATGGGAAAATAGAAAGATAAAGGGATAAAGGGGGCCAGTTACATCTACACAGGTGGCTGGGTAGTACTTGTTTGGTCAAGCCCCGTGCTTGATCACCCCAGACCTACTGCGACTACATGCTCAGTCTTGCTACTGGTTGGATCTGGGGGCATGGAGCTGGGGCAACCCTCCATGCTTCTACTGGGCTACAGGATACAGTGGTCCCTAACACAAGGCAAAAAAGAAATCATATCGACAGTGGAAGAGCCAAGTACTTCCCAATAAACTTTGCTTTTACCCTCAGATTGCAGAAGCAGATTAACGTACAAGGGCTGAGAAGATAAGGACTGTTTAGGAAGAACGGAATGGCACTGGGGAAAAATGCCCACACAACTTCTGCTTGCTCACAATACAAGAGCTAAAGTGCCCTCCAGAAAGCTCAGGCAAACACTGTTAGTAAGGCCAATTACAGGTTGCATAGAGACATAGTTAATGAGTTCCATAGCCTAGGAGTTCAGTAAGTAATAAAAAAAACCCAGAAAAACATCATGACTAAAATCAACGTTTGCAGTTCCATTAGCCAGGATGAAGTGAGTAAAACTATGAAACACGGCCAATGGAGCAGAAGTTCAGAAGGTATTCATTCCTGTGGCTTAGTCAAATGCCTCATAGCACTCATTTCACACTGTCTAGTAATACTTACTGAAGCATCTGACATTAACTAAACAGACAAGTTAATAAATTAGATAATTAGTCTCTTTTGCTGAATAGTATCTTAATATACCTCTCTGCCAATTTTTCCCTACTCTGCTTAAACAGTGCCATTCAACAGCTACAGAGTGAATGTCAAAGCTTATTTGCATCAAAGGTGATAGCAGTATTGGAAGAAGAAAGCAAATCAGTGTATTTTTCAAGTTTACTGTACCTCTCATTTCCATCACTATCTGAAGACTGATGTGACCTCACTGCAAGAGTTATTATAACAGAAACCTCAGATATGTATACCATGTCATTTTGAGGAATGATATGCCTTTTGCATTATCTGATAGCGTGCATAGCACCGGAAGAAAAAATATTATGAAAAAAAAATCATTCAGAACCATTTACTTTAAAAGATTATAGAAATAATGTAAATAATAATATCACTAATAATGTAAAATACATTGGGAAGACAAAAAAAAATCAAAAACTATCTCACTGGAAAACAGAGTAACTTTGGACATGTCTACACAGTTTCTGCAGGCAGCTGAGAACTCCACCTATTTTCTAGACATAGACCAGGAAGCTAAAAGTTGTGTTCACAAGGAAAACTACAAAAGATCCAGCACCAAAGAGACGTTGTTTCTGCATGATTCAGAGCACTGGCAGAGCACACTCACCTAAAAGAAACTGCAGGCATACTTATTCCCATTAATACTTAGCAGGTAAGTATCCCATGACAGACGGCTTCAGGCCTCTTTCCAGGACACTTTATGATACTGAACCTGGAAAGTGCTAAAAACTTGAAATTTAGTACAATACAACCAAAACCTCCTCTCTGTGCAGCACTGAGTAGTGAAGAAAACAAAGAGGAGAGTGGGACCAGCAGGTGTCAGAGGGAACTCTGAGTGAGTGACCAGCCATTCTCCACGATATTTATAACGTGTGTGTATATATATAGATAGATAGATATCTATCTCTGTATGCATAATAATAATAATGTCATTAATAATTTTAAATTCACTAAAGGTCCTAGTAAAGGTCACTAATATTAAATTCTTTCAAAGGAAACCTTTGTTTATCCTTATAAGTCATTTTTACCTCTTCCTCAAAAACTTTTATATTTAAATTAATATACAAATGCAGGAATATCGATCAAGACACATGAAGTCACTATTCAATGTTTTTAACATTAGTTCATGTTTTATTACCTACATACAGGTAATAGAACCTGGCATCTGGACGTTTCTATTACACTGTGTGGCAGACAAGGATAATGCATTGTGGCAGACAAGGATAATGCAAAGATAATGCATTAAACAGCTCATTAAAAAGAGCTTCCACATTTTTTTCCTATCTCTGAGGCCCACTATGATTCCTACATTATTTTTCACTCCCCCAGTGTGTAATTTTTCCATTCCCAAGTTGTCCTTTCTACACCCATGACCCAACAGATCAGCTATAAATTTTCTTTCCTAAATTTCTACCTGCTTGTCTCGGTCTTCCATGATCAGAAACTCAGATCTAGCTTTTACTGTCAGTTGATTTATCCTAGAGCTTCCTCCTGTATACTCCATTTGGGCAGGTAACTGAGGGGCAATACCCCTTTTCTCAGGTCATCCAGCTGGCCCCACACCGCCCCAGGCAGCTTGGGTAACGTTCTGCCAGTTTGGTGAGAAACAGCAGAGGGAACCCCAAGATCGGAGGAGGAGGTGCCCCATGGTGGAGCAGATATTCCCTGCAGCTTGTGGAGGACACACACTTGAGGTGAAAAAAGGTGTGAGAAGAAAGGAATGGCAGAGAGAAACCACTATGTCCTGATCATAACCCCTCAACATCCCTCTTGCACTGCTTGCTTGTGTTCTGAAGGGACTTGCACTGAGTGTAACCTGCAGTGATAACAAGGGAGGAGGAGAGCAGTCTGGGAGGGGGGAGGAGGTCAACTTGAGCCTGGGAAAGCAGGGAGGAAAGCTGTTGTTTTAATATTTGTCTTTTTTGTTTCCCACTACCCACATTAGAATTTTTTAAAAATTATTTTAATTGGCAATAAATTAAGTAAATTTTCCCCCAGTTGACTCTGTTTGCCTACCATGCTAATTGGCAAGCAGTCTCCCTGTCTTCATCTCAACCCCTGAGCTTTTTCATTCCTGTTCTTCCTCTTTTCTCTCCCATCCTGCTGGGGAGGGCAGTGAGCAAGCAGCTAGGTGGGAGTTTGGCTGCTAACCTAGGCTAAGCCATCACACCTCTCAACTAAAAACCCTCAAAATAAAGTCCACAAGCAAGAAAATAAAACTGGCCCTCAGTGTTTTGTTGTTTTTATTGAAATGGGTGGCTAAAAACATTTCAGACACACAGAGGAATACTCTGCAGAGAAAGGATATAGTTGCATATTTGCCACAGGATATAGTCAAAACACTGTGATTCTCCCCTCCCCAAAGGGATTTGATTAGAGAATCACTCGTAGAAGCTCTCTGAGAAACTGTAAAACATCTGAGAAGGCACAGAATGTATTAACCCCTGTTGCTGTATAGAAAGGAGCTTTGTGCATGAGGGAGTTGGAGAACTGCCAGGGTACAAGTACTCAAATATCAGTGCGTGCTGAAAGAAGCTGAGTCTGTGAGCTTTGTCTCAACAGAGAGAAAGAGAAAAGGCTTCTGACATTATTAATATGAGCGTGCACAGCAGCGATAAATCACTAAGCTGAAAACTGACAGGTTCTGAAAAATATAGAAAGGAGATTCGAGACTTGAAAGTGGTTGTGGAGAAGAACTAGAGAAGGTTTCTGAAAATCAAATATAAAGTGAACATTTGATGGATGAGTGCTAGACATTAAACCTGAATTAATTTGGCACAATGACATTACTGGATATACACTGGAGGTTTGTCTGAGATAAGAGCATAGTACCTAGAGCAGGAAAGAAGGGAGTAAATCTTTTCCAACTACTTGAATGGGCAGGACACAATAGATCAACAATTTTCATCTAGGTTACTGAAGCTGGTGGAAAAACTACTAGCAAGGCACACAAGCCACTGACAGAGTTCCATAAAGACAGAGCGAAACCCAAATGCAATCTAATTTAAGGACAGAAGAAAAAGGTAGATTTGGGAGTTTAGAAGACATCCACACCTCCCAGCACTATCTAGAGCCACAGACAGTTGGTAATTAAATAGCAGACAGCACTGCAGAATCAGTCCTCCAAACCACAGATGAAAATAAGAATAAGAAGCTTCGAAACCATCTGGAATCACGAATATAGATATCCGTCCTGTATATCTCAGTGAAGAGCTGGTTTCTATGAGTAGAAGGGTTATGGTGAAATCTTTGTCCCACTGAAATTGAAAGTGAAATTTCTGGGGTTTATTATGTGATCCTGAAGAAAGTACATTAGCTAAGTATTTTCTATGATTATGTGCCTTTTGTGCCTTTCAGGAGAATCAGCAGGATACATGAGTTATCATAATGCACAAACTGGACCTCGTATTATTGACAGAGTCCATATGCTTTTTCATACACACTGACAACTGTATTGCTGTGCTTTATTAGTTTTGTCCCAAAACATTGATTTTGGATTTTCTAGCCTACTAAATGCCAAATCTGTCCTAATATACACACTGGAGAATTTTGCCAGACAATTCTCCATATGCAGGAGAATGACTGATGACCTTTGCCTTTCTAAGGCTTGCAAAAACACTCTAGTTTCTTCTTATATAAACATCCTTCTGTAGCAAGTGGGGCAGATGTTCACAGAAGGCACCTCCTTACATCAAAACTTGACTCTAATACTTGCAAAAATGGTGAAATAGGCTTTTGCTATTCTTTCAGTCAAGACAAGAGCAGAAGCCACAACCACTGACAATACCATTCAGGACAATGGCTGTTTCCAATTTGTTTTGTGGGCAAAGATTGCTCTTGTTTTCAGATAAGGTAAGATATTATACTACCTAATAATTTCTTCTGTACTGCTAACTCCTGAGGTCTTACCAACCTGATCAAGGATATAACACAGCCACAGAATGCATCAGGCTTGCTATTAAATCCATCAAATTTAGCCATATACTAAATTGTTATGAAACCAATTAACTGCTGGCCTGAATTCATTTGGTCATACTCAAACAATTTCCTGTCAAACACCTGCAGAGGATCAAGTTATTCTTCATGGTTTTGCCATAAAATTTTGCTCTTGTTTCTTTAATCCATTTCTCTCACACTCTTCCTTATTTTTTTTTTTGATCCAATTTCAATTTGAGGTGAAACAGTCTTTATATATTAAACTAGGGAAGTTTTGATACCATTACTGTTTGTGTATCAGTTCTGAATTCACTTCTACCCCAGCTACGCATTTTTTGCTGATGCCATTACTCCTGCACAACGTTTTTGCTTGGACTGTCACCCTACTCCCACTGAAGTCATTCAGTTGGAATCTCCATCAGTTTGAATAATCATTATACTGTGTAAAGGGAAGAAATATGCAATAGCTAGACCATAGGAAAAAAGTCTATTGCTTTACATTAAAATATAACTGGGTTGGGAATAGGGCTAAACAAAATCAAGAATTCATAAAAATTAGCATAACGTTTTTTCTTTTTGGTCAGTTTTGCTGATTGAGAAGTTTTTAAGTTTTGCCTTTCTTTCAAATATATACCCCTGTTTTCTAGTAAAACCTGCCACAGTAAGTGTAAGGCGATAGCTTTGCACAAGTGCTGGATGGAAGTGTATTTTGCTCTGATACAAACTACCCCGATACAACTGAAGAAGTTTAGATGAGTAAAAAGTTGCGCGGGGAGAAGGAAAGCAATTGAGCTAAAGACTTCGCAAGTAAACAAGAATCCTAAAAAGGGAGAGACTGCAGACCCAGTCTCCTCTTGCCAACTGTATTTTTGCCCCTACTCCATGAAAAAGCATAAATCCTCTCCCACAGTCTGGCAGACACTTTTCTCTGTCTGCATTTAATCAACGTTTTCCTATTACAGGCCCAGTTTTCCCTCCTTCAACTTTTATCACTTGTCCTTCATTAAGAAAACAAATCACATTTTCCTTCTTTAGTTGTCTCATTTCTTCCAACCCAGTCTTCCTCTAGACATGACAGAAAGATCACCTATCCATTACTCCATCATGCACTAGCAGGTATAACTTGCTTCTTTAAGTGTTGTAAATACTATCTAACATTTTCCCCAATGTACCCAATGTCATGAATTCAAGGGTGCTTTGGCTTGAGAAATGCTGTATGGAAACAAACTTGGATAGTGTTAATAAATACAACATGACACAAGTATGTATGGTAAGAAGAAAAACCCACTGAAGTGAGAAAAATCTGCATGGGCTTCAAGGAGCTTTGCGTGAGGTCTTTGATACTTGCATTAGTAGGAGACAGAGCTAGAAGGGACGGGAGAAATGGGATCCTTGAAACTGTCCAATTTATTCACAGACAGACTATTTAAGTTCATATCAAGCTATTCTCATCTGTGCTTGTTCCGTATATCATAAATAACCACTGAAGGGAATAATTACCATTGGGGTTACTTCATAAAGAAGATGCTATTTGAATTTTAGAATAACAGGAAATAGAGTTATAGATTAAGCTTGAAATAGATTTTACTGTCCATAATAGCCGAGCTTCTCATGACAAGGAATATCACATTTCACCAGAAGACTGGCTCCTTGCAACCGGACAAAATGAACTCATTTTTTTCCCCTCAAAATATTTCAAATGTTTTCATATATATGGCCTACATTGGGACAGAGTTATCAAGTTATGTGCCTAATTATACAATAATACCAATTTGACCTTAGGTGGGAATTAATACTGCAAGTCTGTCTTGCAGCCAAGATGATATAAAATTATTATTATGTTTACACATACACATGCGAATCTTTCACTACGCAAAGTGCACCCAGTGGGAAAGTACAGGCAACGTGATTTTTTAATGCAGGTTCAAAGACTGCTTTTATGCTATTCATGGTGGTATTTAGTGCTTACTGTATGAAGTGGTAAAGCAACACACAGAACTAAAAGCAATACCTTTGTTGTAGCAACTCTCCAATATTCCCGAAAATACTGATTTTTCCCTTCTGTTTAACTTAACCCTGGGAACCAGATTTAAAGTACTGACTTAAAGAAAATCTATACAATGGCCAAGTTAAATAAAAAAGCTGATTATTTTTAGAATATCACACAAGTCATATGTGTTATGATCTGACCTTCTGGAGCTGGTTTACTCGCATTTGTTTTTTCTGGATCCTTCACCTTGGACTTATTTGTTTCTTTTCTTCTCTCTATATCTTTAACTGAAAAGCAAGAGGGAAAAAAAATAATCAATCAAACTAGAAACAGTGCAGTCAGAAGTATGTAATTTTCTTCTTCCAGGTAAAGAAGTTGCATGCAACATCTTGCAATATGCTTAGGTTAACAAGTGACTGTTACTGGGTTTTCTCCTCCTTCCCCTTGGGTTTATTCTTTTTATGAATGTTTCCCCATCCTATCATCATTAAAGTTCTCCAAAGTGACTCTCCTCACACAGGAGAGTCCAAATACAGTGACATCAGCACCTAAACCCAAGCTGAGAAGATCCAGCACTGGAAATATAGTCCAGAAAATTAACAAAGCTAGCCGGGGAAAAGTCCAGCATTGCAGAGTTCCACTCCAAGTCATTCAACACAAAAGCACATAAACCAGCTGTTATATTATCCTCTTTAAAGAATCAGCTTAGATCACATGCCCAAATCTGTGTTCAGAGTACCAAATAACTCCCATGAAAGCAAAGTTGCTCCAAAGCTCAGACTTCAACAGTTTCCTGTCCCACAAGTGGGTGGGATACCTCCCTTATGATGTCCCAGATCTCTCATAACAGCCACGCAGAACCCAGATTGATTAGCTATTCCTAATATTACATTAGTAGCCTGTATCACTCTACTCATAGTCTGAAAGATTCTGGCAAAATCATTGCTAACGTCACGTATTCGAAAAAAAAAATCCTTCCAGAATTTCCTTAGAACGCTAATTAGTGTCAATGCCCCAGCTGTCTACAATGGCCAGAAACAGCTTAAAAGAATGAAACAGAGAATATCTTTCATAGAAAATAAAATTCTACTGCAATTCAA
This sequence comes from Fregata magnificens, assembly GCA_013389945.1. Lineage (NCBI taxonomy): Eukaryota > Metazoa > Chordata > Aves > Suliformes > Fregatidae > Fregata > Fregata magnificens. The sequence continues at coordinate 17,365 of WAAD01028307.1, forward strand.
ATCTTTAGTTTATGTAGAGCTGGATTATGACCAACATTCATCCAAGCAGGCACTGAGTCTTAGCCAGGATCAGAGTCTCTCTGTGCTACACCATTCAAAAAACACTGTGAGAGGGTGAAAGCAGGTTATCTGTCTCTTGAAACATACGATATAAAATAGACAATACAAGTATTCTCTTTTACAGAAGTGAAACCAAAGTCAAATGGATTTCGCTAATTTACCCAATAGTATATGGAATATCTGCAACAGCCAGGAGTGCTCCAAGTTCCAATCCAAAATCCAAAATAATCCAAGACCATCCTAAGGTCTTAGGAAGACAACAAGCCATTGTCAAACATCTGAGTGTGACCTTCTCAGTGTGATAACCCTCTGCAGAACCTACAGCCCTCGCACTGCAGGTATAGAGGTAGGAAAACTGGTGAAAAAAATAACTGAAGTTTTGACTCCTCTCCTTACTAACATAGCATGTGTACCTGTACATTACCTCTACCTTTAGTGAACGGTTGTGAAACCGATTCCGAATCAAATTCAGGTCCACAAGCTTGCTGAGGAGTCAGCTTTTACCAAGGTAGATCTTGGTTATTAGCTGGGTTACAGATAAAGCCACAATGACACAAGGTCTTACTCAGAAGTCTGGGTTTAATCCTTACCTAAACAAGTCTCCAACTAAAATAAAAGAGGTGAAATTACCAGAATAATACGAGTCAAAAAGGATGCCATTGCTTAACCTTCTAGGCACTTTCCTTTGAGAAAAGGCTCAGAGCAAGCTAAGGAGCTGCTTGATAGCCTCCTCTAATGCTAGTGCTGTTGAGCTGCAAGTCTCCACAGAAACAGTACAAAAGTCTGAAAATGCTCATAGGACACAAGTTGGTCACATCCTGACAGAGATTTCTGGATTTGGGAAAGCCATTTCTAACCATCAAAATTCTAATCACATAGGAAGAACAGACAAGACGATACCAGTTTTACTCACGTATTTACACAGACAAAAAAAACCTTTATCTAGTATATGTTCTTACAGCTGCATTTTAAAAGGAAAAAATTCCCCAGTGATCTTTGTTAATTACATACTATGTACAGTAACTTACAAGCAGCACTAGAATAAGAAAGTATACCTGGCTATATAAAGAGGAATACTTTTTTAACCATAAAATTCTATTGTAGGCTTGAGAATTCTTTGTATATTGGTTACAACTCAGCAGCATTAAAAACATACTTTCAATGCACTAAACCAGAGGATATTCTCAAAGCTTTGTATGTTTGACCTTTTTTCATCTCAAGAATTAGTGACCACTTGTCAGAGAAGGGGAAAAAAACCATAGAATACAGGATAGCAAAAAAGAATGATTTGTATATATGCTGTATCTGGCTTTACTCATGCAAGGCACCATATTGTCAAATGAAACTCCAGCCTCATTAAGTACTACATGTTTTCACCTGCAGCAAAGAAAGAGTATACTAAATAGAACATAAAACCCGTATTCTTAAATCAAGTTGCCAGTTCTACTTTTCCTGAAGAATAGAGGTAGTTTAAAAAACGGCCATACCTAATATTATAGAAGCTGGTGTAGCTTTCTGTGGGCTGCTTTTTAATGCTAAAGTAATCTGTGGTTTTGTGGGTTTCCTAACCAGGATAGAACTTAAAGTAGTAAACACACAGTTGCAGTGATGAAAAGCTAGAAAGACTTTGACACGCACCA
>WAAD01028307.1:30206-48279 GCA_013389945.1 Fregata magnificens
GGCGGGGCCAGGCTCGCCTGCCCGGGCAGCCACCCGCTGAAATAACACCGTCCAGGCGCCGGGCGTGAGGAGCCGGGGCGAAGCGATCTGCCTCGACGCGCCGCGGGAGGGAGGATGCACCCGCGGGGGGACGCGGGCAGCAGCCAGACCCTCCGTTTTAAAGCGTGACCGGTTATTTTGTAATCATGATTGTTTCTATAACTAAGCCTTTTGCCTAAGGGTCTCCCCCTCCCCGCCTCAGGCTCGGCACCTTCCACCCCCGCACCTCCTCCTCCCTCACCCAACTCTCCCCCCGGGACTCCGCTCCGGCCGCCGCGGGGTCCGGGCAGGTGGGCGGGAAGAGCTCCTGACCCCCGCGGGCTTTACCTCCCCGGAGCCAGCCCCCCGCCCGCCTCGCCGCAGCCCTCCAGGGAGACGAAGCGGAGCTCACACCGACCTGTGCGGGCATCAGCGGGGGAGCTGCCGGCGGGGCTGCGGCCGCTCGTTTTCACGCGGGGCTGTGGGAGAGCCGCTTCCCTCCCCTCTGGCCGCTCTTCCCCTCGCTGCGCCGCATCTGATAAGGCGAAAGGGTAGCGAAAGGAGGCGGGCAGTTATAGAGCAGAAGGTGGAAAGAAGGGGGGAAGAAAAAAAGAGGCATGAGCGGTGCCTGAGACCCAGCCCTCCGCCCCCGAGCCCGACCTCCGCGGCGGGGCGCGGCCAGGTGCGCGGGGAGGCAGGNNCAGGTGCGCGGGGAGGCAGGGCCGGGGGGGCTCCGCGGGCGGAGGGGGGGCTTCGGGCCGCGTTACGGGGGCAGGTGCCTCTCCTCTTTCTGCTGGTTTCGCTACCTTTTTACTCATTTTCGTCTCCCCGAAGTTCCTCGTTCGCTTCGTTTTAAATGATTTAGAAGGTGCCTACTCCGCAGTACGGCTTGGAATGCGAGCATCCCCCAGTGCCGGGTATTGCGGTGTGTGGATTGATGATTCATCGGGGAAATATTTATACTAAAGTGTTCCAGCACTTGTCTGGCTTAGTGTAAACCTTGATTAAAAGCGTCGTAGTATATACGTACATTTTTGCCGTATGCATAGACGCTGCAATGGGGACGTGAAATTGCGGATTCTAGATTCATATAGAAATATGAGTTACCCTATGGTATTCCCTACTGAGTTTACAATTAAGGCTACTACTCACGAAGTTTGTAAGTCCCGAGAATTTAAGACGTGAATGAAAATATTCATTACAATGTGCCTGGTCATCCGTATAAAATTACAAATGAAATCACCAAAGGACCACAGTTAAGAAACACAGGCATAGGTGAAACAGAGATGTGCATCCCTTTCTTAATGTAAGTAGGAGCCCCTTCTAGGGAAGGGGAAGGCAGCAAGTCTCAGGGAGATGACTGTGACTAAACTCTGTAAAGTGGGACCTTCTGTTGCTGAGTAGGATTCCCAGTCCTGCAGACCCTTGTCCAAAGTCACAGTGCACAGATGTCTTTCCACTGAAACTGCAGAAGTGTTTAAGCTTTAAATAAACTCTTTAAGTCCAGTTGTTTTCTATAGCAAAGGTTAAAAAGCATTCCTAGATCTAAAAAGCATCTCCCAGCTCTAGGAGTCTGGGAGATCCTGTCCTCTGCAGTTATTCTACTGTACTGCCCAGCTGTGTGTCATGGCCAACACTTTCATAGAATCATAGAATCATAGAATGTCCTGAGTTGGAAGGGACCTGCAAGGATCATCGAGTCCAACTCCTGTCCCTGCATAGGACAACCCCAAAATTCACACCATGTGTCTGAGGGCGTTGTCCAAATGCTTCTTGAATATTGTCAGGCTCAGCGCTGTGACTACCTCCCTGGGGAGCCTGCTCCACTGCTCCACCACCCTCTGGGTGAAGAACCTTTTCCTAATATCCAACTTAAACCTCCCCTGGCACATCTTTCTGTCATTCCCTCGGGTCCTATCATTGGTCGCCAGAGAGAAGAGATCACTGCCTGCCCCTCCTCTTCCCCTTGTGAAGAAGCTGTAGACCACGATGAGGTCTCCCCTCAGTCTCCTCTTCTCCAGGCTGAATAAACCAAGTGACTTTACCTGCTCCTCATATGGCTTCCCTTCTAAACACTTCACTAACTTCGTGGCTCTCCTCTGGACACTCTCTAGTAGCTTTGTATCCTTAATATACTGTGGTGCCCAAAACTGCACACAGTACTCAAGGTGAGGTCGCACCAGTGCAGAGTAGAGCGGGACAATCACCTCCCTTGACCAGCTTGCAATGCAGTGCTTGATGCACCCCAGGACACGGTTCGCCCTCTTGGCTGCCAGGGCACACTGTTGGCTCATGTTCAACTTGCCGTCTACCAGAACCCCCAGATCCTTCTCTGCGGGGCTGCTTTCCAGCCTCTTGTTCCCCAGTCTGTTCGTACATCCAGGGTTGCTGTGTCTCAGGTGCAAAACCAGGCACCTGCCCTTGTTAAACTTCATACGGTTGTATGAATACTTTGTACCAGTCAAGAAGAGAGCAGCTTGCAAGACTAACAATTCCTCTGAAGCAATAAGATGCTCAGCTCATTGATGCTAAATGTGATACATTTTGTACCTTTTCAGACCCTCATTTATGTATTTAGCTAAACAATAATGCCCAGAAGACAAGGAAGCAGATGGATAGGTCTATTTGCAATGCCCTTGAAGACTCAGTAAATGTAGAGAGATAAATCAGCCTAATCCATGGCTGCTTGCTGGCTGATGAATTTCAGGGCTGGACAAGGAACAGCCTGCCAGAGGGAGAGTCTGGCTCCCTCTCTCTTTTTTTTCCTTTTTTTTTTCCTCCGGATTTATAATGTAGTGTGCAAAGTCCATGAGCACCATCCTGTGGCTGCATCTAGTCAGAGTACTGGGACTCACAGTAAAAAGTCTTGAGGATCCATTGACCGATAAATAGATTCTGTAACTCCCTTCAGCCTTCAAATGACTTTATACTTTACTTTTTAGTCACCTGTTTGCATCAGCAAAGAAACTAATATTTTAAGTTTATGCAAAGTATATGCTTTCAAGGGTGACTCAGCTGATTTTATTAATATAAGTTTATTTTCTTGATTTACAATGCTATTTTTACACTATTTGTCCACTTTTTACAATGAATCATGCTTGTTACTATTGAGCTTTACTCAGCTTCCTCTGGAAAGCATGGTAGATCTCCTTGCATAATTATAAGGAAGAGCTCATGTTGTTCAAAAGTTCAAGCTAAAAGTTAAAAGGCAAAGCTTCCTTGAAAGAGCTGGTATAAGTTGCACATCTGGAAATAGAGTAAGATCACAATAGGCACAATATTAATGTACAAATGATTTATCAATATTTCCTTCTTGTCTTCCTTCAAAAAAACCGCCAGAGTCTTGAGAAAAAATTTACTGAATGTGAATTGGCCCCATGAATTTACCTTCTGCTATTTTAAATTGTGATTTCAAAAGAGCAACAGTGATTTACAGCCACCACATTTTAAAAGTATTCAAACCAACAAGATATTGACCATCCTTTGCTTGGCTAGTATAGATTCCACAAAATTTCTATAAATAGGATTACAAGGGAATGATATTGAAAACACAACTGGAAACAATTCCACTAATCCAAGGCCAGTGCCACAAAGAACAGAATTAGCGCAGGCTGGTGAGCTCAAAGTGAACTGGGCTGAATGTCTCATGGATCACTGACAGCAGGATTTGTGGGAGATGAACAGAAACCAAAACAATGGATATTTTGGGTGGCTGTGCGGAAGAATTGCACTGTAATTATCAATCCTTGGCTTTTTAGAATATCTTCTGCTTTTTAGGATATACTTAGAATATTTTTCTGACTTTTTCTGATATATTAATAAATGCAATGTTAATTGTGGTGCCATTTTTCACAAGACTTTTGGGAAATAAGAATGTCAAGTTTGGGGGATATTTTTAAATTGCAAATAATTAAGAACTAATCATCTTGTATTTTTTCATTACAATGATGTTTTTAAAGATGACTAGTGTTTTTATATCCTAAACTAATATATCTTACAAAGAGATGTACACTTTTAAATGCCCTTTTTCCCCTAGTATCCAGAAACTCCAGTCACATTCAGAAATTTTGACTATGGATATCCATATTTGTGTGACTTGAACTAGTCCCTAGGCCTAACAACAATTCCTAGAATTTTTTTTTTTTTTTTTTTTTTGCTATTAAAAGAACAGAACACAAAGAGAGAGGTAATACTTGAGGTAAAGCATAGCTGACTTTTGCTTTAAATTTTGTAATTCTTATTAAATATGCTGGTACATACAATGCTCTTTGGAAGGTGGTTTGCCAAGATCAGTCTGTCAACACTTGTGATAATTAAGTGATTTATGAGGTCATGTGCTGAGAGACTGGAGAAGGATTTAGGACTATGTTCTTCCCAAATTAAAAAAAAACAGAAAAAATATTTTAATGAAAAGTGCAATTGTGATACACCATCTTTAACGTATTAGCCATGCTTGCTTTTTGAAGTTTCTTGTCTTCAATAGTTAAAACAATTTCACAGTTATTTTGTGATATGAATACACAGTGAAATGACTTCTGAAAAGGGTAGCTATTTTTTGTGAATTTTTTTTTTTCTAGTGACTTTCTTTGTGCTACAGCTGTTTCTCTGTTATCAACCCCACAAATGTGGCTTTTTACAGCTCTATTTTTAGGCAGGAACAGCCAGAGTAGTCCAGCTTTGCTTCGTTATTGATTGGCATGTCTGATGAGTCATTTTCATTTCTTTGATACTTTTTAGCAGATTTCAGAGCTGTCGGCACTTTAGTGAGCTGCTAGGTTTATTCATCTGAAGTTTATCACACATAATGGAGTAAGTGAAAGGGATACGTTGGAAGCCAAATTGATGCCATGGCCATTGAAGTGTAACTGTTCGTGTTTAGGGTTGGTCCTGCTCCTCCAAACATGCAGGAAAGGAAGCAAAACTGGGCAAAGGGAGCATAGGGAGATGGAAAAATACAAATATTTCTCGCTCATGTATTTTTCTGTTTATCTCCCAGTATGAGGGTTCCAGAAGGTAATGGGAAGAATGACGAGTTTAGTGTTTCATATTTAGTTTTTCCTTCTGCGGTCGAATTAGATCCCTTTAGATTTGTGAGGTGAGATTCATCTATCCTGGGTTTACACTTCAACATCAGAGCTAGTTGCTCTTTTCTGGGGAACAGACATAGCTGTATGAGTCTGGAGACACAGCCAGGAGCTAAGTTCCCTCTTCTTAGCCTCTAACAAGTGTAGCTTATCCAGATCCATTTAGGGAGGGAGTTGAGCCACACATTACAGTCCTTTAGCAGCAAGGAGGCTGAGTTCAGCCTGCTGAGAAACCGGAGCCCCAGCCGCTAATTCCTGCACCCACAGCCTCCTCACAGCTACAGTGAAAAGGCAGTCCACCAGAGAAGTGACGTTATCCTCTCTGATGTGCATATGTGCTCACATGGTAGGAGCCCACCTTACCTCACTGGACAGGGAGGGCTCATGTGTGCTCATTCTCCCTCAGGCTGCGAGGAGCAGGAAGAGTTTCCTGGTCTTCTGCTGGGCAAAGTTCTGGACCCATGAGCATTACACAGGATTGCAGAACCATTGAGCTTGGAAGGCACCTCTGGAGATCATCTAGTCCAACGCCCCTGTTCAAGGAGGGTCAGCTAGAGCAGGTTGGCCAGGGCCATGTCAAGTTGAGTTATGAGTATCTCCAAGATATCTCTCTGGCCAACCTACTCCAGCGTTTGACCACCCTCACAGTTAAAAAAAAAACAACACCCCCCCCCCCCCCCAACATTTTCTTGTGTTCAGTTGGAATTTCATGTGTTTCAATTTGTATCCATTTCCTTTCACCCTGTTGCTTGGCACCAATGAGAAGAGTCTGCCTCCTTCTTCTTCATTCCATCCCATCAGGTGTTTATCCATATGAATAAGAGCTCCCTGAGCCGTCTCTTCTCTAGGCTGAACAGTCCCAGCTCTCTCGGCCTGTCCTCTTTATGAAAGATGCTCCAAGCCCTTCATTATCTTCATGGCCCTTCACTGGACTCACTCCAATAAATCCATGTCTCTCTTGTACTGAGGACTCCAGCACTTGACCCAGCATCCAGATGTGGCCTCACCAAGACTGAGCAGAGGGGAAGGATCACCTCCCTCAGCCTGCTGGCAATGCTCTTCCCCATGCAGGCTGGGAGGCTGTTGGCCTTCTTTGCTGCAAGGGCACATTGCTGGCTCATGGTCAACTTGTCCACCAGGACCCCCAGGGCCTTTTCTGCAAAGCTATTTCCCAGTCAGTCAGCCACCAGAGTGTACTGGTGCCTGGGGCCCAAGGGCAGGACCTTGCACTTCCCTTTGCTGAACTTCATGAGGTTCCTGTTTCACCATTTCTCCAGCCTGCTGAGGACACTCTGAATGGTAGCACAACCCTTTGGGGTATCGGGCACTCCTCCTAGTTTTTTACCATCTGCAAACTTGTTCAAGGTGCACTCTTCACCACTGACCAGTTCATTAATGAAGAAGTTAAACAGTATTGGCTCCAGTCAACCCCTGGGGTACATCACTAGTGCCTGACCTCCAGCTGGACTTCATGCTGCTGATCACAACCCCTTGAGCCCAGCAATTCAGCCAGTTTTCAGTTCCTATCACTATCCACTTATCTAGCCCATGCTTCATCAGTGTGTCTACGAGGAGTTATGGGAGAAAGCATTACTAAAGTTAAGATAAACAACATCGCAGTCAAAATGCAAAATCTGTAAGCACTGCTCCCATCTGCTCCCAGACAACATGCTGAGACTTCATCAACCGGCCCAAGAGAGCGCTGCAGTTGATGGCCAAATCCTGTGAGGCTGCTAGCACGGAGGCAGGGGCGCCCTCAGGAAAGAGGAAAGACCAGACGTTATGATGTTTGGATCTACCAGCAGCCAGAAATAGGTAGGCACAAATACAGCATTAGGCTGGCAAAAATGAGTGCAGATTTCTTTTCACTGGAGTATGCTGTGGTGCAGATTAAGTTGCAGCCCACCAACGGTACAATATAATGCAATGAGGGAAGGGTTCCCCCCATTTTTTACTGAATAAGCAGAAGACCAATGGATTCTGGCTGTCTACGCCAGAAGTAATTTTCTTTGGAATGAAATCCAGGCTGAAATGAATATTTAAACCCAGTAAGAGCTGGAAGGAATACCACGGTGGTCTCTGTAATATATACCTTGAGTAATGAATACAAGAGATGTTTGGAACAAGGAAGAATTCCTTTCCAAATAACGTGTATCTTAAGCTATTACCTAAAAGAAGCAGAGCTTCTTATTTGTCTCCTACTGAGCTTCTTGTCTGAGCTCCTTCCCTATACAATCTTGAATGCTATAATTACACATCTCTGGTCTGCCTCAATCTACTTTAAGCACTTTTCTAGTACACGTGTCCATGAGAGTAAAATTCTTGACAAGAGGAGCAAGATTTGTTAAATGCTGTCCAATGGCTGATTTTTCCATCTTACTGCAAAACTATGAATTTTCAATTTTTCTAATTTGTAATTTTTAGAAAAGCATGTTGGTTCATCATCTGAAAAATAATTACAGAGTTGTATCCTAGAATAATATTGCATGACAACACAACAAGGGTTTTTTTGCCACTGAATAAACATCTGAACAAAACTCTTCTTTAAGACAGCAGTTTATATTGCTCACAAATTTTATTCATCTAAACTATTTCCTTTGTTCAGTTTTAAACAGCCTGGTTCTCTTTGCTGCTTTTGTTTTAAGGGATTTGAAGTGGATGATGAGATTCAGAGATGAGTGCTTTGTTCCCCTACACATTTTTAAGCATTGCAATTGAAATTTTCAAGAACAGACTTAGTTTTCCAATATTTATTTAAGCATACATTAAACATATAAAGTTAGCTTTCCCTGAAGAAAATACTGAATTGACTTTAGCAGAAATTTTACAAAAGAGAAATGGTACTGCAATTTGTATTTGCCGAAGAAAAAGCTATTATCGTAAAAAATCCTAGTCTGTGTTTCAGAGCAATTTTATACAAAATGTGAATGAAGAAAGCCAAGAGAAATATGAATATTTTATTTGTTGCAAACAGCTCAACAAAATTACCCCCACTCAAATACTCACCGAGGAAATTCAGTGTGCCTTCCATTTTTATATTTCAGGGGCATTTAAGCAGCTGAAATACCTGTCAGTTAATTTTTCCAATAAACATCAACACTAAAAATCAGTATACTGGAAAACTCACTTTATCAGGTACGAGAATTTGCATTTTTTCAGTTGTGAAGCAGTAACAGAGGGGGGCAGTCTTGGACAAAAATCTCTTTTGTGTATTAACAAAGCTCTATCTTTCTAGCTTCTGTGTATCCAAATTCAAGTATTGTGTCTGCTAAAAAAACCCACTTTAATAGTCCCCGTGCTTTGATCTACATTGTAAGAGTCGAGAAATGGTCAGCTGTAAAGACCTGTACTACCCACCTTCTGTGCAGAAGGGTTCCACTCAGCCAAAGCCGACTCATATAAAGCTCCTCTACGGAGCAGTAGGTGCTACCATGGGATGGACTGCAGTGCTGCTCAGGATTACTGCTAAAGTCGTAGAGTGGTACCTACACTGCGAAAGTATGTGTGACCGTTGTCATTGAGCTGTCCCTAAGAGTGAGATGGCAATTTGCTGTCTCAAGATTTGCCAAGAATTGTTAGGATAAAGAGAAGGAGGCAAAGTTTTCGTTCTGCTCTGCATGTGTTGCAGAGCTAGCTCTCTGTGTCCCATATGCACCCAGGAAGTGCTTGGACACTTCCCATTGAACATGACTTAAGTACCTTAAATATAAAGCCAAAAATAACAGGAAATTACACAGGAGGAAAACAAGTGTATATACTAGCCTGAAACAAATAGCTGGTAGTAATTATGCTCCAAAGTGATCTGATGACTTAAAGAATTACAGAGTATTGTGACAAAGAATGTGAAAGCTGTAAAAAGGAGAGTCTACAACCACAAAAAGCAGATAACAACTCAAAAGCTTTCAGGTTAGCCTTTTTTTCCCCCCCCTGCACTCTCAACACTCAGAGACTATATTTTATACAGTTGTGCAAGTTTTTGCAGCATCTGGATCTTGCACTGAACATCACCTCAATGCACGTTCTTCACAAAACCCAGGTAAAAATAGGACGTTCAGCAACGCTCCATCCATGATGCTACTCCATTTTCCAGTATTTGTTCATTTAACTGTAGTGACTGGCTTTTCATCTCAGGCTTTTTGATAAAGTACTGTAATCCGCATGTCATCTCTTTTTTTGCTGTTTCCTTTAGATTATCACTGTTTGGGCCCTATTGTAATCTTTAATTTACTGGTGGCATCCTTCATAGTTTAAATGTTCTTCTAATATTGGCACTGGCTGCAGTAATGGTCTTTATCTTACTCTTCACAGAAAAAAGTTTGTCCAGAGCCTGTTTAAATTAGCACAGTGCTTAAGGAAGCCCTAAGCGGGGCCCTAAGGAAAATAAAGCCTTGAAGAGCGCAATGTTTCTTACAGCATGATCTTCAGAGATGCTGGTGGCATAGTAGATATTCTTCTCTATCTAGCACAAACAAAATCTCTGTCCCAAGGTTTGCAGTCTTGGAAGAATAGCCAAAACATCTGCTTTAGGCCACTGGGCATTTCACAATGTTGATAATAATAATAATAACAACAACAACAATAATTCAGCCCCTGGAAAGGAGTTACTGCTGTTTGGGACACCAGCCAATCTGTCCCTTCAAATATTAGCAAGGTTTGACTCGGAGAATCAGTCCTTAAAATCTGGAAGTTCTGAATGCTTTTGCACTGAGAAGCGAGCATGTGAGTCATTGTAGTAACAAACTGTGTGTTCGTATTGCTTCTGCATATGCTAGTTCGTTAGAGCTAATATTAGCCTGTGTAAGAGACTGAGTATATAGACAATTAGATGGCAGATCAATTAAATCAAGATGGATCATATTCCTATTCTATCCTGTTCAATTCTTTATTCCTGATGCCAGCCAAAGGAATAACTTGCCTCCCCATCTCCCATAACTCTCTATGGGGAAGTCAGACTATTCTTTGACTGACATTAATCTTTAGAAAGCTCCCCATCCCATCTTCCCTGCTCTCCATCATTGTTCGGACTGCCAGCCTTGAAAGCCTACCTGGGAAGCTGAATAGGAGAGTGGGGGGTTGGGGCAATGAGCCTTCCTCAGTAAAATAATTCTTCACTGGACCTAAGATATGCAAACTGTGGGAGTCTACAATGAGGACTCGAACCTATGTTATGATATGATATAGATATATCTATGTATATGATAAAAGCAACTTGATTGGGATTTGACTGTATTCCATTAAAATCAAGAGCAAAACTCATTGGTAGGGAGGAGGGAGGAGAGGATCAGCTTATTTCAAAGAGAGCTATAAGCACTTTTGAAATTCAGTAAGCTTCAGGCTCAGCTCTCACATACAGCAGCTCTCCCTGAGCAGTTCTCCACCAGGTCATGCAGAGCCATCCAGATGTCTGTCCATTAGCTGCTTCTGTACTGTATCAGTAAAAGAGGAACAGGCAGTAATGATGCATTTTGTTACTGACATCAACTGTTAAGCATAAAGGTACATTTCCTAAAATCATGTTTCTGCTCTTCTCTACAGTCTGAAGTTCATTTTCTTTGCATTATATCTGCTGATAGTTTTAAAAACTTGGGTAGTTATTGCCTGCACTCTAGAGAAAAAAAGAAATAACTGAAAAAAGTGAAGAACAGCTTTGTTTCTCCAGTGTGCTAGACACTTTATATATTTTATCTTTTAAAAAAAATTCCACCCATGGCCTTTTGCCATGTTCAGAAAGTACTACAACCACAAGACAGGGCAAGAAAGTTCAGATTACTGTGTGCATTCTGTTCATTTTCAAAAATTTACCTCAAAAAACTTATAAAATATTTCATGGTAGATAAAATTTTCTGAACAGAGGAACAAACAAATGAACACTGTAAGAGTGCAGTGCCATGATTTATTTCTAGGTTCACAGGATTAGGTGAGAGCCTAGTATGCCACACTTAAAGTAACCCATTAAAATAAGTGCCTGAACAAGACTTGGTGCTTTAGTGATGCTGAATAACCACCTTGTATATCAGTGGAACAGCATAATTCTGTATTGGCCGTGGTCACAATGAGCATCTGCTCTCTTTTTTGTTGTCTTTTTTCCTAGAGTGATTTAGAGAATCATCATAGTCAAATCCGTGCTTCTCACATTGAATAATATTATGTATTAAACCAAGGCTGCATTTGGTGGGCAAGTCCAGTTCAGATTTACAAAATAATTTCCTAAATACGAGTTGTCTTCTACCTTTCTGCTATTAAAATCAACCTGCCAATAAAAGGTCAGACTGTAATTTTGCTTCTACTCTTATAGTCAAGTGTCATTTTTGTACAGTTAATGGAATTATTCCTGATATTCAAGTGGGTAAATAAAACAGAAACTCACCCTGAATATTTATATTCACCATTGTCATTTGCCTAACTGCATTCTCAAAGAATTTTCAACACTATTTGTTAAACTAGTGTTAATTTTCTTCACTTGCCTAGCAAGCCTGTAAGATTTATATGGCTTTCTTGATGTGATTAATGTCAGTAACAAAATTAGAATTATTGATGGAGGTAAAATTAAACATCTGAACTCTTCATACTTCACAGTCTTTTTACATGAGCGAAATCCACATATTACACTTGTCATAGTTCAAAGGATGCTAACCTGTCATATTTAATTACAAATTCCCACTTACTTTACTAAAAATATTATATGATCTGTAGCAATACTCATTATTTAGCTATGATGTTATTCCTTTGAAAAACCTGTGGGCTTCCTGACGCTTGCTTTTTAGCGATAGGCAGGAATGTGCCGGACAAATCAAGCCCTGAACTGAATGTGCTATTGAGGGTGTTTTGTACAACCGGCTTCTCTATGAACTGCAGGCTGTTTTTGTGGCTTCACTTGGGTAAACATGGCTCTCACTGTACGGCACGGGGCCGGTTGCGCAAGGCGGCCTGCTGTTTGGCCTCCACATCCACCCACATGCCGTTTGGCCTCCACATCCAGCCCTCAGCAGGCTCAGCTGGCAACCTGCGGAGTTTGGCACCGAGGCTTGCTGCAGAGGGACCCTCTGCCTTTGAAAGGTTGGGAGGAAGGGGAGCTTGGAGAGGAGCTTGGAGAGGACTGTGGACCTGAGGAGCTTGCAGGTTGACTGCATGTGACGGGCACCTGGCACACGGGTGACAAGAGCCTGCCACAACTGAACATATGGGGTTGCAAATAACAAATTTATGGCTACGGAAGATTAAAAACACATTGTATTGAGTTTGCATGGCAAAGTCTTGGTAGCAGAGAGGCTACAGGGGTGGCTTTGGTGAGAAGCTCCTAGAAGCCTCCCCCATGTCTGATAGAGCCAATCCCAGCTGGGTCCAAGACAGACCCGCCGCTGGCCAAGGCCAAGCCCATCAGTGACAGTGGTAGCGCCTCTGGGATAACGTATTTAAGAAGGGGGAAAAAAAACGTGCGTGAGAGAAACTGCAGCCAGAGAGAGGAGTGAGACTATGTGGGAGGAACAACTCTGCAGACACCAAGGTCAGGGAAGAAGGAGGGGGAGGACCTTGGTGCTCCAGGCACCGGAGCAGAGATTCCCCTGCAGCCCGTGGTGAAGACCATGGTGAGGCAGGCTGTCCACCTACAGCCCGTGGGGGACCCCACACTGGAGCAGGTGGATGTGCCTGAAGGAAGCTGTGACCCTGTGCGAAGCCTGCGCTGGAGCAGGCTCCTGGCAGGACCTGTGGACCTGTGGAGAGAGGAGCCCATGCTGGAGCAGGTTTTCTGGCAGGACTTGTGATCCTGCAGGGGACCCACGCTGGAGCAGTCTGTTCCTGAAGGACTGCACCCCGTAGAAGGGACCCACGCTGGAGCAGTTTGTGAAGAACTGTAGCCCGTGGGAAGGACCCACATTGGAGAAGTTTGTGGAGGACTGTCTCCCGTGGGAGGGACCCCACGCTGGAGCAGGGGAAGAGTGTGAGGAGTCCTCCCCCTGAGGAGGAAGGAGCGACAGAGACAGCCTGTGATGAACTGACCGCAACCCCCACTCCCTGTCCCCCTGCGTCGCTCGGGGGGAGGAGGTAGAGAAAATCAGGAGTGAAGTTGAGCCCAGGAAGAATGGAGGGGTGGAGGGAAGGTGTTTTAAGATTTAGCTTTTATTTGTCATTATCCTACTCTGATTTGATTGTTAATAAATCAATTTTCCCCAAGTTGAGTCTGTTTTGCCTGTGACGGTAACTGCTGAGTGATCTCTCCCTGTCCTTATCTCGACCCACAAGCCTTTCGTTATATTTTCTCTCCCCTGTCCAGCTGAGGAGGTGAGTGATAGAGCGGCTTTGGTGGCCACCTGGCATCCAGCCAGGGTCAACCCACTACATACATAAAGTGTAATATTCTTCCACAGTCGCAGAGCCCATGGGTTGCAGTCAATACAGGGGACTGCTGTCTTTCTGCGTTAGAGGGTGTGTGCCTTGCTTCCCCTCTGAAGACCGTGGAGTAGAAGGGTTGTCCAGCACGCAGCAAACCAGCCAATTGCTTGAGAGAGCAAATTTCAGCTCTGCTTCTCCACAGGCTTCCTGGACAACTTTAGGTATCCAGGTAGCCTGTGTGGGTGTTACATTCTCTACTGTGGATCTAGGAGCTCCTCTGGTGACACTTGGAGAATGGTGGATGTGGGAATGGGGGGCCTGAGGATGTGCTGCTGGTTGTAAAACCTGTTTAACATGAAGATGTATAAACCAGCTAGAAAGGCATACAGTCACAGCACTTTAGGTAGCTACTGGTGAGATCTTCAATACTTAATGGCCCTCTAAACACCTATGTGGGTTAACAGGTGTTTTTGATTGACTTTTTTTTTATGTCAGCACCTAAATTCTCTATAAATTTCACTTTGAATTCCTCATTCGGTTTTGGACACTGCCTCAGTCCCCCTTCTGCTACAGGGGGTGAGCAGAAGCTACCCTTGTACCAAGGGCTGAGATGTCAAACACTGAGATAGGTGACTGACTGGTGCAAGAGACATAGTAGGGAGAGCCATCACTGACGCTTATGGGAGATATATAAATACTTCAGGACACCTGAGAGCTACAATACCTGTCATATTGCAAGCAGTGGAATAAAACTCAGGTTTAAGTGGAAATACTCTGCTGCTGCTGCCTCTGTTCTCATCGGCTGTGGCTACAGTAGCTGCTACTCCTTATGATCTTCTTTCCCTAATGAGACCAGGTTGCTGCCTTGCTGTGGCTCCTTGGGTGAAATTAGTGCTTTTCAGGACAACCTAAAAAGAGTAATACCCAAAAAGAAGGAAGAGTCTGCTGAAACATGCAGAGAGTAATTATGTGTGATCATTTATACATACAGATTACAGCTCAACTGACAAATGGCTCTGGTCCCCTTGACTGGTGATAGACAATTCAGAAACAAAGCTGTCCTTGGGTGAGAGGCTACTTTGCATCTTGACAAAAAGCGTAAGAGGAAAGGAAAAGGACACATATTTCTTGGGACATTTAATAATAGCACATCATCACAGTCAGTTCTGCATGATACAATTGTGCAACGACTTCTCAGAGAATTGGCTGGATAGCCAGGAAGTTCTTTCCCATCAACAGCGCTGATTGAATGTACAGCTGGGTGACTCCAATAAAAATACCAGCAGCAAGACAGTTGAATTAACTGATATTAAGTGATGGTTATTAGGGATGTCATTCAGTTGTTCACACATAGGTGTCTAGTGCCATTTGTAGTATCCTACATATTTAAGACATCCTCTGGGACATAGTTTCTAGATGTGATTTCAAGGGGCATGGGCTTCCCCATAGGTCCTCTTGGTCCCATAAGAATGTCTCAAATACCCTAAAGCATCTTTGACGGCACTCAACATTTATGTGTATGCAACAGAACCAAGGCCCTGGTTTCTGAATTCAGATTCCAGTTAGGTGAGTAGAAGTAGATGCCATCACCCTGCTGTGATGCTTTTTCAGATTATCTGCAGATCAGGGAAAAGAGCACTGCATTAGCTCATGTGCCAAAGGTCATCTTTGCAATTACAAGCCCATTGTTAGGAGTTAATCATGACAACTACTGGAAAAGTGTATCATCAAAGAGCCTTTAAAATGTGGACAATTTGACCTTAATTACAAAATTTTTATTCCTGTATTACATGGCTTCCTGAAGCTCTGCAGATTAAGGCAGCGTTGTCTGTTTTTGCAAAAGAAACAGTAATCAGTGGGAGTTAAGGTAAATATCTTCTGTGCCTTCATCTTCCAAATACAATTTCCAACTGAACCAGAAGAGAAGTTTTTTTTCTCTGACTATGTAGGAGATGAGGTCAGGGGGATTTATATTTAAATGGTCTCTGGAACAGAATACTGATGCTGCTATAAGGCAGGTTAATCAATAACCCTCGGAAAATAATCTCTTAGGAGAATGAACAATAATACAATCATTCAGATACATGTATAGTGGGTAATGAAACAAAGTTTTAAAAGTGTAATACATACTTTATCATGAAAATTGAACATTTAAGAGAGTAACTCAGCACCCTTTTGTAAATATTTCTTTTAAGCATATTTTGTAACAGAGGATTTGCCTGCTGGAGTGTAATGGAAAATGAAATATTGCATTTTTTTAATATTCAACAGGATCTTGTTGATTCTGGCAAAACGAACAAAGCACACACACATCCCAAACTGCAGTAACAAACAAGAGGGTGCAAAAAGTTATCTTCAAAAAGCAGCTGAGCTGACAATGCTTATAAAACAAAACGGGCAACAGGAAAATGTAACATTAAGATCTTAAATACTTTCATGTTTCATCTTCTCCAAGTTAACCCATAAAAGCTAGTCAGTTCCATCTGCAAAATAAGTGTTAAGAAAATCAATACTTTGCAGGTAAAGCAAGGCTGTGAGGGCACTTTGAGAACAAAAATCAAATGGATTCCTGATCCTGCAAACTACTAAGCACTTCTGGGTGGAATCACCTAATATTTCCCAGCCTTTGCTCAACATCATGCTTAATTACACTTTTGCTAATAAACGTGAAGATCTTAGTTTAGCCCCATTGCTGGACTCCATTGACAAAGCAGTTGTTCAGTCAAGCCTGCTTATCTGCATGTGTATTTATTTTTAGTCAATATGTGCAGTGTTTGCACATATATATACATATTTTATAAAGATTTTAGAAATTGGAGATATGAAAAAAGTTTTAATTACTTCACAATGTAAATTAAAATTGTTTCTTTAAAGGAAGTGTTTTGTTCGGGTCGCTTGTTACATTTGAAACTGAAGTATTTCACAAACAGCCATATATCTTTACTATTTTCTTATCTAGTGCATTTTATGCCTGAATGTTCTTAAATGCAAAAGTATTAATTGCAACTTTGTTCTTATTGAGAAGACAGGGTTGGGAATGTAAATTGTAAATTTAGTCATAAAACTACAATATTTTTCTCGTCTGTGCCGCTGTTAAGAAACATAACAGGACAGAACCTTTCCATACTACACCCTATCACCGCACCTGCCTGATGGATGCTCTTCTGGGTACAACACTCATTTTGCTTCTGATTTAAAACCATCAACAAGAAGTTTAAAACAAGCTAACTTGTTTTTTTTTTTTTTGCAAAAACTAATGGTTTGTACATACTATGTATTTTCCAGCTACAATCTAGTAATAGGCATCATATTGCAGGTTTTGCCCAGGTAAAATTTTCCCAGGGACACTGACTGGAGGTTTGCCTGAGAAGTGCAGGTAAGAACCAGTATTCCCTGAGTTATGCTTGGGTACAAACAGGAAAGTATGACTTCTGTTCATCACAAGTTCCACTGCAAACCTGAGGGGGAAAAAGGACCATTTCCTAATTGGAAAAGCATAGAACAGAGGGAGAAAAATATATCTTTTTTTTCTGTTTAATACAAGAAACTCTAAAACCTGAAGAGGAAAACATAAATCCTAGTGATTAAATTCTGCATTTACAGTTTGCAGTGAAGACATGGGTTTATGTGGTTCTAAGCCCAGCTATGGCTGGGAGACTGTGCGCCAGCCGGGACGTGAAGGAGGGAAGGAGCAGAGGGTCTGTGGCAGCTCATCCAGAGGACGAGAGGAAAACAACACTCTTTGGAGGTCTCCCATCTTTTCTCTCCATAATCTGAGAAAGTCCATGAAAGCTATGGCCCATACTGTGTAATGAACCATATGAAGCTTTGTTAAGAGTAGCTGTGGTGGTATTTTTATACCTTGAATGAATTTTATTCCATTATTATGGTAACTTTGTCTTATTTAGTTCTCTTACCTCAAGGCTTTCTTTGTATGTTAGTTATCATTTGATAGTAAAGCAGCAGCCAGTTCACCCATTTTCCTGAAATCTCAGGCCTGATAAATAATAAGCACTGCTAATTTATGAAAAGCAAGTGATGATGATCATGACAAAGAGCCACTCAAAAACAGACTAGTAAAAATGACAAAGAAAGCAGGGCCATCAAGACCTTCAATGGCCTGTTCAGGATGCTGGTTGAGGGAGTCCCTTGGGAGGCGGTCCTGAAGGGCAAAGGAGCCCAGGAAGGCTGGGCACTCTTCAAGAAGGAAAACTTAAAGGCACAGGCGCAGGCTGTCCCTGTGTGCCGTAAGACGAACCGGCGGGGAAGACGACCAGCCTGGCTGAACAGGGAGCTCTTGCTGGGGCTCAGGAAAAAAAGGAGAGTCTATCACGCGTGGAAGAAGGGGCAGGCAACTCAAGAAGATTATAGGGAGCTCGTTAGGTCATGCAGACAGGGAATCAGGAAAGGCAAAAGCCCAGCTAGAGCTCAATCTGGCCACTGCTGTAAGAGATAATAAAAAATGTTTTTTCAAATACATTAACAACAAAAAGAGAGAGAGGGAGAATCTCCCTCCTCTGGTGGATGCGGGGGGGAACATTGTCACCAAGGACAATGAAAAGGCTGAGGTACTTAATGCCTTCTTTGCCTCAGTCTTTAATAGTCAGACCAGTTATCCCCAGGGTATTCAGCCCCCTGAG
>WAAD01028307.1:49169-128732 GCA_013389945.1 Fregata magnificens
GACATTGAGGTGCTGGAGCGTGTCCAGAGAAGGGCAACGAAGCTGGTGAAGGGTCTAGAAAACAAGTCTTATGAGGAGTGGCTGAGGGAACTGGGGTTGTTTAGCCTGGAGAAGAGGAGGCTGAGGGGAGACCTTATCGCTCTCTACAACTACCTGAAAGGAGGCTGTAGTGAAGCGGGTGTTGGACTCTTCTCCCAAGAAACTAGCGATAGGACGAGAGGGAATGGCCTCAAGTTGCGTCAGGGGAGGTTTAGATTGGACATCAGGAAGAATTTCTTTACCGAAAGAGTGGTTAGGCATTGGAACAGGCTCCCCAGAGAGGTGGTGGAGTCGTCAACCCTGGAGGCGTTCAAAAAAGGTGTAGACATGGCACTCCGGGGCCTAGTTTAGGAGTCATGGTAGTGTTAGTTGATGGTTGGACTTGATGATCTTAGAGGTCTTTTCCAACCTTAATGATTCTATGATTCTATGATTCTATGACTCAAGAACCAATTTTTGATCTGGAAGCAGAAAGTAGGACCATTGTTAACTATGTGGCAAAAGTAGTAGAAGAATAGGAAAGAAAATGAAATATGTCCATAAATCACTGGTAGAGGCAAAACAGTCTGGTGGGCATGGGCTGTCCTTTAGACCAGTGTTCCTCAGCTTGGCCTGCTTGGGTGCACGCAGCAGCAGCAGCAGGAGCATATCCCAGTAGAGTTCAGCTGCCCAGGCACGAGGTAAGCACATCTTTGAAGTGGCCTTCATGCCACCAGCTGCCCACATACAATAATTGAGAGACCATTTTGTAGAAGTCTCTGGGTAGAAGCGCCTTAGCAAGAAGTTGCATGTAAAAAGAAGAGTATTTCCTATGTCTTTAATCACCTGCAAATTGGTGACATAGGATATGAATGGATATGAATGGATACGTAACTGCAAAACAACAGCCATTTTTCCAGAGGACATTCAGTTTGACAGTTATAGGTATTCCGTTCTGAATATTTCTGGAGTTCCCGGAGGAATTGCAAGTGTAAAGACTAAGTATCTATATATGAAACACTGTCTTTACAGTATAAATTCATTGTATCATTGAGTCCTGTGACATTCTTTGACATTCTTAGATTATCTCTTGCATTAATGGCTCAGTTTAAAAATGAATGTCTAAACATTTATTTATGTACAACTTTGTAGAGAAATCTAATGGTTTAAAACCAGTCAGCTTCTCTGGAACATCAATTATATTTTTATCTGCACTGTGTGGACAAAAGGAGTTATTACACTGGCAGATACTATTTCTCGTTTTATAAGTAACACATGTAAGTGGAAAAATATAAGCCACATCACTCACCAGATAAAGAAAGACAAATTTAAAAAGTGTGATTTATGGAAACCTTTAATGCCAGTTTTATTGTAAAAGGTTAGAAGCTCTCTCACTTTGTTTGAAGAGTGGTGTGGTCTAGCTTTACTTATACATGTGACATACACATGCTTTTTCACTTATACAAGTGGTCTCGTTCTAATTATACACTGGGAAGAAAATACTCATAATTGCAACAATTGATTTCTCAGTCTGTCTTGCATTAGGCAAACATTTTTGCAAACCATATTGTCTCAGTTTTTCCTGCCTCTAAAATTGGAATAATTCTTATTTAGCAAAATTAACATTAAAAATTAGTATTTAATTCCCAATGCTAATCTGAAATTATTAGAGCATTACCCCATAATCTGATCATTCTGTCTCCATCCACAGGGAAAAGGAAACCTCCATGCATCGTAGCTGTCAGTGCAGATGAAGAAAGAAGTCAGTCACTCCTTCTTCCTAATCTTCAGACTACTCTCTTTGGCTATGCCTATGTTAGTACATCAAATCGGTACAGGGACCATTCTCTAGTCCTAAGGCCAAGTGGTGCAACACAGCCTGCACCCCTATGCCCAAATTCTGATCTCATGTTATTCTCCGAACTACACTCGGGCAATTTTCTCAGAGGTCTAGAACACGCTAAGGGGACATGCTGACCCTAAACCAGTAATTGTGGGACAGTGTTTGACACATCCTTAGCACTCTGTAGTTATTAGCGAGGATATAACCAGAAAAGGAAGAAAATATTGAGCCAAAAATTCCTCCTGCATGACTTTTTCCTCCCAAACCTCTTCCTGAAGGTAATCTCATAGAAGAGGGTAGTAAGACAGAACCACTGGTATTGCAGATACTGCTATGATACCACTATGTCTTTTCGAAGCTGACAATTTTATTTTCAGCTTCTATTGAGACCTAAAATGCAGACAACCAAATTCTGACACACTTGAAGTGGATTATTGCATTATTTCATGAGTGAAATGCCTTCCATGGGACTAGCTGTGGAACCAGTTGTGTTCAATAGTATACACATGGTGTTTGATCTTGATAAAGGTAATCAAAATTACATATCTTGTAGGAAATATGACAGAAGAAAAATAGGAGAAATATGGCACTGAATTAATGCTCCAATTAGCTTAACTGCTGCTTGAATTTAATTAACTATTATGTTGCTTGAAGATGTTCTATAAATGACTTGCAAATGTACATGTGCAGAGGAGTGGCACTAATCTGTGTTATTAAGGCATAAAGATTTATTAGAGGCTCTCACAAGATCTGTAGTAACCAAAAAATGCGATCACATAAGAGAGTAAGTCTTACAAAAATGCCTGTTTTTTTAATGAAGTTATTATTGCTGATGCCAGGGTTTTTTTCCTCTCTGGCTTCTTGCTTCAGTCCACACAATAGAATACTAGTCATGCATTCTTGAAATGCCTCACTTCTATGAATAATCTTACATTTCCCCTGGTACTTTGCAGGAAGAAAGGTGCTCTATTATATTCAAAATTCTGTGCCCTCTGACGCTCATGAGAGTTTGACACGGACTCCTATGGGATGTCTCGGAGGGCATGTATCGCTATGTGCAGACAAACTGCAATTTAATTAGAAATGATACATTTCATAGCTTAATTGTTAACTTTGCATCCTTTTTTCCAAAACACAAAATTTCACTGCAGAAATAATTCGAATACCTTTGTCACACTGAAGAGGGAAAGAATTAATTAAATTCTGGATTGCCAATCAAGTTGAGAACACAATATGGAAATCCCCATTAAACAGCAGGCAAGTAATGGTGCTCAAATTGTGATAGAGACTAATGTATCTTGCAAATGAAAATGCCATCTCCAATCTGTAACACAATGATGATATGCACAGATTTCTCCCTGCCCCCATCCCCACTCTTTTTGCTCAAGTCTAAAGTGTGCTCTGTAATGCATTATTAAGCTAAATTCTGACCCAGTTTCTTAATTATCTGTAAGCTACAGGGAACTTGTAGCAGAATATTAACTAAGGCAAGAGATGTAAGACGGTAGAATCCACGATGGCATTAGAGAGAATCATTAGCATTATGCTAAGAAACTCCTTCACATTTTAATATTTAACCTAGCCTACCATGTAGAATTTATATTTTAAAGCGGTACAAAATATCTAC
The DNA here is from genome assembly GCA_013389945.1 of Fregata magnificens. Taxonomy (NCBI): domain Eukaryota; kingdom Metazoa; phylum Chordata; class Aves; order Suliformes; family Fregatidae; genus Fregata; species Fregata magnificens. Next base: position 52,658 of record WAAD01028307.1, read on the forward strand.
CAACTGAGTCACCAAAACAACCCAGGCAAAAAAGAAAAGAAAACAGAAGTATTTGGGGATGCATTCCCGGATTCACAAAATCAAAAACCTGTAGCATACTGACACATTTCTGCGACAACAGGATTTATTCCAACTGTTCTTAGTAGATACCATTGACAGTTGTTACAATCTCATATAACATTATGTGCTGAACTATTTACTTTAGATGACCTCTAGAATATAATCTGCTTTGGGTTATATATGTGTACCAACATTTTTGGGGGTACAATAGGGACAAACAACTGTCATACTAAATGACACTTTGGAAGAGTCTTCCAAACACTTTTGTGCCTGGTTAGTATCAAGTTAGTGGTTGCAGTTTTATACCTCCCTGCACTGCTGCATATTAGTAGAATATGAGAAGTTTTCATGGTGAAAAATCACCCAGGGGTATACTATATCAGGAACAAAGAACACATGGACTTCTACCTGCAAAGCTGCAGGCATATGTGATTTTGAAGACTTGCTGTATCTCTGATGTACAAGTGTTCAAGTGAGTGAAAAACATACTGCAAGAGCAATGTATTTAGTGAGAACAATTTTTAATATAAAACATATTTGAAAATTATTTGAGGAAAAAATACTTTCTCCACCCCATAACTGAAGGATTTGTGGTATGCTCGTAGAGAAAGTCAAGCTTTAATTGTAAATTTTAGACAGCGGAGAAAGTCTGCAATATATATTTAAAATATTGTGGAAAAGGATGTATGTATTCGGTTCAAAGATCAAAGAAAACCCATGCAGTCCAATTACCATCGAGCTGAGGAGACACCTAACTCAGCATTTGTATATATATTTTTAAAAAAGATTTGTTTCATTAATTCATCCATGAAGAAATCCTACTGTTTGAAAAAGAGTAAGAGTCAGTTAAATACAATGTTTTATTAGTAATAGTGTCAAATGCAACTCATGTGGCAAGTCTGTAGTTTGCAAAACATTTGATGATTGGAAAGTGCTAACAAGCTTAATGTACATTCAAGTACATTGCTTGAATTTCAAGTTTACTTTCTCTACTGGAGCATCTGGATGTATCACTGCTAATGCTAACACTGTGAATTTCCCACTTCAACCCGCCAAATATTCTTCTTATAGGAATAAAGGTATCCAAAAATTTTCCAAAGTGACAAATGACAAGACTGAGACACCTTTCCTTTACAGAAAAGGAAAAAAATCCAGATTTTATATTTGAGCACCTAAACCAGTGTGTAAGCATCTAAACAAATCTTCAAAGGCCAGATTTTGCAGAAGTACTGCATGCTTTTCCATTTGCATGGTCTTATATTTTTCTTTCTAAAATAATTTTTCAAACCCAAACATTTGACCCAATCTGTCAAACCCAAACATTCATACCAGAGTATTCCCTACAGAGAATGAACACCTTTTTTTCATGCATTTGCAGTTCATTTGTGTTTGATTGCAATCAAGCCAGCATTTAGTTAGCTGTCCCTCGGCCCAAGGAGAGAGCAACTGCAGCAGCACATGATCCTGGGACAAAGCTGGACACCAGGAGGATGTTTACCAATGTAAATATGTCATGCAAACCATCTGTGACATCCTGACCCCACAGTACTCGGTTCTTTCATCTTCTGAAGTGCTTTGATCCAGTGGTGGTCTGTGAGGAAGTCTGCACAGCCTTTTAGGTGGGAAACCTTTCTGGCTGATGCAGACATGGCTGGACAGACAACCTAAAGGCCTTAACCTTGTCTCCGTTGGGCAAAGAAAAGTCCTTAGTGAAAATATGCTGGTATGTATTGTTCACTTCTTAGCATAATCACCAGTGCTAGTATTGTTAAATGAAAGAGAGCCCCACTCCCCTAAAAGCAAAATCATCTATTTAGACACACAGCGACGTTCTGCCTCCTTGTGCCATGCCACTCCATGGTCATCGCTATTTCTCTCACAAGAACGTCCAGTAAGAGGTTTTTTTCCTCCTCAGGACTCTATTTCTTCCATCACTTCCATCACAATTGTTCGAGGGCCGGTCAGGATGAGGTTGCTCACTGTCCTGTAATCCACGTGGAGGACGTTGAGGCCATTGACAGACACGACAAATTGGCAAACCTGAGGAGAAACGCAAGCAGCAGACTTTTTTTGGTAAGTTATTTACACAGATGTACTATCAACTCCTGGGCATGCAAAACCTCCAGAACTCTTCATACTATCTCATTCAGCACTCTTAAGAAAAACACATTTCTTAGAATTAATCTAGCAAGTTAATTTTCCATAAAATTTTTGAAATATCACTGCAACTTTCAAATCTGTGGAATTTTGAAGTCCTACGTCGATCATTTTTCTTATAACAATGATATGTTCTGATATCAATGGTGCTTTGCAAATAATATGGGACAAGACAGCTCTGGCCATTGCAAAGAACCTGTTTTCCTTAACTTGTCTTAAACACTTCCATAGAAACCATTTTTGACAGCTCTTGGTAGTCACACTAAAAATATGCACCACGTTTCCAGGCTCAGGGCAAGGCCTGGATGATGACTCAGTGCCAAAACCTCCATCGGTACCACATGAACCTAAAGGATCCAAATCCTAAGGAATAATATCATGGAAGATGAAGTCAGTACTAGGACAGCTTAAAATGTCACTGCCATTTTCAGGAGATATTCCTACACAGATTTAGTTCTTTTTACTTTTTATGTGAACAGGTTTTGGTTTTCTTCAGCAAGTATGGCTCATTAATTAATTTCAAATATGCTAATATTTTGTTTTTAAAAGCCATAATAAATTCAAACATTGAAAGTCTTTTATCATCAGAGGCCGTTTTCTGTCCAAAAAGTCTTGATGGAAATATTCTGACCAATGCCACTGTATGTCTTAAAAGAGTTAATTAGAGAAAAAGTCACATCAACATTGTAAAAAACTGGTGAGGAAAAGAAAGATAACAATACTGATTCCTCAAAAACATTAAGCCTTCTCTGTATCTAATCATAATAAAACATATACATAATAATTTGGTAAAAGGCTGAAAATATGTAGTGTCTAGGTCTGTGTTTTTAATGATAAAAATATGGAGCCTAAAGCGACAATAATATCATCCTGATGTTTCAATGAAAACAATACATTCACCAGAAGGTTATCTTACTCGTAAGTGGTCTTGAGTCTGTATGAAAGAAGCTATGAAGTGAGTATCACTAGAAAATTTCACGCTTTATTTTATATTTTTACCTTTCCTATTTAGGCACAAACACAACACAGAAATGTATGCAGAAGAGATGGGAAACAGCTCTGGTGTCTTCCATAGCTAGCTCTAAAACAGCTTTTCTTGCAAGCCAAGCCATTTAACTTTTATGTATCAGCTGCCTTCCCTCTCAAGTAAAACGTGTGGTGAAACTCAATTCATATTTGTGCAAAATGTACAGAATGTAGCTATCGATGTTCCGTTTAAGGAAAATTATAGAGGAAGCAAAGCCAATCCAAAAATGTAACATTTCATCAAAAATGCAACCAATGATTTTAGTCTTTGCTCCTTAGAGCCTCTGCGCAGAATCAGCGGCAGCAGCAGCCCCTGAAGGGAGGGCAGACCTCTCTGTTGCACCTTACCCCTTCCAACTCAGAACTCCTCCGCAGAGCTGAAGATCCTGGAAGCCAGCCTTACTGGTAGCCTAAATGACCATCAAAGTATGGCAATCAGCAATACCACTTCCACGGCAGTATGGATGTACCTTTTCTATACATTCATATGCTCTATTTCAGCTGCAAGTAGCATTAGCAAAACAGTTCAGCTTTTAAATGCAGACAAAGCCTTCTGAATTTTAAGGATTTTGGTTGAAACGGTAACCCATCATTCTCTGCAGTGCACCTCAATTAGTATTTGAGGCATATCTATTTAGTTTAAAATGCAGATTTTTGCTGTATCCACAGGTCCCTCAACTCCCAGTGGTATTTCCTAATGCTTTCTACGGCTTTCCAAGACTGTATCAAGTTTTACTGAATTATAGCTCTGGCTCCAGAACAATATTTGGGTTGATTTAAAACAGACCTGCAGAAATAACATTGTCTCTTCTGGCTTAATGCAGTTTTTGGAAGTTGAATGGCTGACGTTTGTTTTACTGCTGCATATTCTCAGACTTCTTGAGTTACTGGAATCCCAGTGCATGGGACTTGTGTTTGGCCAGGGACAGGCATGCAAGCATGTGATGGATAAATCCGCATGCTGGATCATGTCAGGGGCATTCTGGAGCCTCCAGGGAACGTCCCTGGCAGAGGAACAGACTTTCCAGACTGGCCAGCCACTTGCACCAGGGCTGCAATGCTGTAAATGCAGATGGTACAGGCACCGCAGTAGTGAACAGCAATCTGGATGCCAAAGAGTGAATTTCTTACGCAAAAGACAAGAGTTAACATGTCTGCATTCTCCATGTGTTTGTTTTAATGTATGCCCTTGGCGGCATTATTAATCAGCAATACATACGGGCTGAGAACAGTCCCCTGCGTGCCGTCCTTTGCACTGGATCCAAATGGCTTATTAGTTTCACCATTTCCAGTGGATAGGATTAGATGCCAAAAGTCCACGCAAGCCAGATGAGAAGAGAAATGTAGAGAGGAGGACAAGGCACAGAAGAGAGTACTTCTGTCCTAAAATTGCATAAAAAGACCCGTGAGGAACAGGAGATGATATGGATCTCTATGGAGAGAGAGAGACACGGATATCTCTCTATGGAGAGAGCCATATGGATGGAAATAGCCAGTCGCCCTGGGGGCAGAAAGCTCTCTCCATGGCCATTGCTTGGCCAGTGCCCCCAAGGGCTGAGTCTCTGCAAATTCCAGATCTGGCTCCCTCAGGGATAAAGAAATGTGGAGCCATATGCTGTGTCCTCCAGTCCTGAAGAGGGGAGAGAGGTTTTCACAGTCCTGGGCCCTTCGGTATGCTGAGTGCCCTCGACTCACCCCCTTTTGTTCTCCCCACCCCAGTTTTCCATCCAGAGCAGCATCCAGCAAGGGGAAATGAAATGCAGCACTGCTTCATGCATTTTGGCCATTATCAATTCTGCTCCAAACAAGTCAACATCATGTGTTGCTCTCTTGGCGGAGTTACAAAATGAGTGAGAGCAAGCGAGTACCCACAAAACAGCCCTGACTGAATGTATCAGCCCACATGTTATTATCTCAGGAATTTTCTTAAGGAGACTGGTCTACAAAATCACAATGATTTAATGTTACATTTATAAAAACACATTTCAAAAAGCTGCAAGTGCTCAGCTCATAGCTACAGCTGTTAAGGGCTTTGTAACTATAAACATGTAAAATTTCTCTGTTGGTTTCCACACATCAGTAACTATAATAGATAATAAACTAAAGTTAAAAGAGCCTCAAAGAGCCTTTTATTGCTCATTTCCTCATAGCTCTGCCAGGAGCTTGACAGGAGATAAGCATCCATTTTTATGCCTCAGACTTCAAGAAATGACAAAGCCCAGTATAAATTCCGACCATTTTGTTGGTCAGGATGTGGCAATCTAAAAACCACAGGAGCAATAACAGTTAAATAAAGTAACACTGAAATGAAAAGACTCCCCTAATTAATTTCAAATATTTAAATGGTACAGTAATAAACATTTATTGTTAAGTATTTGAATTTCCCACCCTGGCATACAGCAGCCCACAGAAGTAGGGATAGCAGAAAAGGCACCTCTGTCTTTCTGCAGGTTTTCACTGGCACATACAGAAGATTTAACCAAATCCAGGTGTTCTCAGGAAAAGAAAAACTTCAACTTTGGCCTTACATTTGAACAGAAATGATCTGGGAACCTACCGCTTGACTTGTCATGTCATTTATCATCAAACTGAAGACAGCAAGAAGAGGAATTATAATTAGTTACCATAACGTTTAATAGCCAAAATCAGGATTGTGCTGTACTTGGAGCTGTACAACCCTTCCTCGCACTCACCAGTTATTGCTCTTCCTTCCACGGCAAGCTTTGGCTGCCGGCCTCTCCTTGGTCTTGCCAAGCTGTCCTGGAGATGTACATCCACACCCCCTACTTCTCCTGCCAGGAGAATTGCCCGCCAGCCAAACCAAAGCCCCACTCCCTCGCAGAGGGCTGCCTGCACCAGGGCTGGACAGCTGAGCCAGCATTGATCAGGAGCTGCGGTGAGGATGACTGTGGGGTGCTCCCGAGAGATGTCAGAGACCGGCTGCAGGCATGGGCGTGCAATTGCACAACTACCTTAAAGCCAATTATTGAATAAAAATATTGCATACCTGCCACTAATTCTTACTTAGCATTCTGCCTCAGGATGACCTTAATATTTACGAATGCTACAGGAATATTATTTGAGGATAGGTAGATCCTCGGATATTCAGGCACTGTTTGCACTGTAGGCTTTAGTCACCTGTCCTTGTGGAGTCACGCCTTGCTTGCTGGACTTTTTAAGATTTAATATATTAAGAAAAATCCTTTACAAATTTCCTTTCTTTTCCTAGGCACACTTTTTAGAAGGGTGCTGTGAAAGATCATGAAGAGCTGGAAATTCCCACTGCAGAATTCGGCTTAAGTGATGATTGCAAAGTTCTGGGGGACAGCCCTAAAAAATAATTTAAATTTACAGATGCCCTGAGCGCAACCATTCTTCACTGGTCACGAAGCAAGTAACAGCTACGCCGAGTCAACAGATAATATATCTCAAAACAGTAGAATAAGACCATGATTACAGAGTCACTTTTTAATTCAACATAAATTTTTCAAAAAGCTTGAGATGAAGAGGAACACAAATGCCCACGCCAGCATACAGGAGGCAGCATGGCTGGGGGTGGCTGGGGGACTGCCCTCCTCCACAGCGGCAAACGCGTGCACCCCATTTCAGTGGCTGTGGGTTATCATTTACATTTCAGTGTCAGGATCAGTGTCCGGAATCCACTCTTCTCTTTTTTTGCTAACTTCTCTTTAAGAAAGAGACTATAAACACTATTACAAATATAGATCAAATAGGTACCAAAGAAATCAACGTTACCAAATACAACGTAGGCTTGAAAATATTGAATACAAAGCTAGATTATGCTGTGACACATTAAAGATAGTGGCAAAAATACTGTTTTTCAGCAGTACTGATATTTTACCCAATTATCTGGGCAGTAATGGAACCATTCAGGATCTAAGACTGCAAAGAACAAAGTCTCTACCAGCACACTTGAGTTTTCTCCTCCAACAGCACCAAGGTCAACCAAACAGCAAGGTTTTCACAGGCTGTTTGACACCAATAGGTGCTCTGGCATCAGATGTTAACAGTGTGAAGAGATGCTGAAAACATTGCCACCAATTAATTTCCATTGAAGGTGCAAATATTACTGTACATGCGGCAACTGCATGAAGGAAAATCTTAAAAATCACTGGAGAGAGAGAGTGAAATCCAGCCTTGCACTAATATTTCACTCTGGAGCAGCCAGGATTTCACCCTTGGACTCTGTGAAGATCTGAAACAGATTTCTAGCAGCTGGCTGCTGAAACCAGGGCCATGTCCTGCTGCAAAGCAGATTCCTTTGAAACCAAGGTACTTCAAATGTTATTAGCACATTGCCCAGAAACATGCAGTTGTTGGGAAAGCTGTGTGCGAATCAGGGCTGGCTCAATCGTCCACCGTGAGACAGACTGGATTTAACCCTTTGCTCTGTTCATAATTTGTACACACACTGATTTACATATAGTTATCAGATAGTTCAGGACATGGTCCCTTGACTGTTATTTCTTCCTATCATCTGATGTGACGCTGAAGTCACACAGAACATTTTTACTTTAAGACAAGCCATTCCGAAAATACATTGAAAAATGTATTGGTTTCTTTTTGGTCTTTTTTTTTTAAACCTTATTAGCATCAAATAGAAATGATGAATTCAGGCAAATGTCGGAGTTATTTTCAACCCTGGAAAGTTCTTCAGCAATTTTCCTAAGAACTGAAATAAAAGCTTGTAAGTATAACTTCTTTCAGAGCTCTCTAAAGAAAAGTGTATTTTGACAATTTTACAGAATAAAATTGATACCAGAATTGACAATATAACTATTTCAAAAAGAATAGTCCAATGTTAGTGTTTTTGCTTTTCTTCTTTCTAATGAAAATCAAAATGAAATCCATTACAGAAACAGCCTGCTTACATTTCTGTTATTGAGATACCCTCAATAATTATAAATAAATGCTTTTTTTCATGTCCTACTAATCCTACAGGGACAAGGATCAGCTAGCCAGTTTGAATAGCTCAAGCTTATAATTGTTCCATTATGGTATTCTGAAACTCACTGTGATCTTCCAGAGGAAAGGTTCGGCATGTGTGGTTAGCAAAACCACCTGTTTTCTGTGTGTAAACCGCATGAGAGACCCGCGAGATCCTGATTTCTATTAAATATCAGGCCATGCTGTCAGTAAGAACCCCTCCTTACAGGCACTCATGGAAATCGGGGCTGAAGGATTAACATTTTGCAATTGTCAGTAACCTGGAGGTGTCTTAAGCAGAATACCCAACAAATCAAGCTCTTCACACTTTATAGATGCTTTTTAAAACTCTGGGCCAGTTCTACGATAGAAAACTTACTGGTTGGTTCCTGCGGTATTGCCACAGCTCTCACCTGTGAAGGTTACTGAACTGCTGAAACTGAGAAGGAAAAAGCAAAGCAAAAAAAGAAAAGATATTCTTTACCATCGCTTGTTTAAAAATGCGATATATCTGTTTTGGCTTTTCTTGTCTTGCTGACAGATTTCAGCAAAACTTGGAGAAGGCTCAGGTGCAAGAAGAATGTAACATCTGAAACACAGCTTTCCAGCCTTCAGCAAGGAGGAAGCAGACAGCCAAGCTTCCAACATTTTAAAGGAAGAGTTATGCTTCCAATGGGATTTCCCCCGCTACACATTCCCCTTGCTCCTCTGGGGATGCTGGGAACCGCTGCTCCCATTCCCGCCTCCCGAGCACCACTGCACTCTCAAGCAAACAGATGGAAATTAAGGTGTCATTTTTTAAATCTAATTTAAATATGAAATATGAAGGAGTTGAGAAATCAGTGAAAGTAAACACTTACTCCCATCTAAGGCTGTTACTTTATCACAGAGGTGCAAAAAATTTCACTGTTTCTACTTTTTATTGCAGTTACCATTTAAAAAGCAGCTACTTACAAGCGGGTAACCACGCAGGTTTCCCCTGCCGGTTGTTAGATCTCTTGAGTAAATCTTCCGAGCTAATTACCACATCATCACCTTCTACCTCACACACCATGCCATGGGTTTGTACACAAAACCCTTAGTGACAACACCAGAGAATGAGGTTTCCCCCTCCTTAGGATGTAAAGAACTAATCTTACTTTTAAAAGAAACGTGGAAAAAAACCGTCTGTTTATTAAAAGCTGGAGCAGTAGCCTGATCTGGGACCCCACAACCCTTTCTGCTGGCAGAAAGGGATACCCTCAGCCCGAACTGCCAAGGACTCTACGAATCCAGATATCAAACCTCTTCTAAAGGGGAGGAGGGTTCGTAGCAGGATTTGGTGCCTGCACTCCCAAGAGGTGCTCCTGTCCCTTTGTGCTGGCTCCGGGGACCAATGCACCAAAGCCAGGCACCGCTCACTTTTAATCTTGTGCCAGCAAAAATAAATAAATGAAAGGACTTGTCTCCAGGCAAAATAAGTTCCCTGATGTGCCTGACATGGTTGGAGGAAGAAGGCAATAGATACGTATCTGGTTGGAGGCAAAGGGAAAGAGGGAGATGAAAAGGAGGTGAAGATAGGATCAACCTTTCTGGCAGCAGCTTACACTTAGATCAGTAAACTGCAGCTTAAATTTTCAGATAACTTAAAGTCCCAGTGAAATCAATGGCAAGAAGGATATTAGGGTACAAGGAAAAAGCACAGAGAAATCTGAGGCAGGAGAACAATGGTGGAGGAGAGAGGGTGCAGAGCTCAACTTCTTCTTTTACACCCTTACGCACACAGCCTGCATTTATGCTGCTACAGGGGCTCTTCTATTTTAATAGGTAAGCCATAGCCATAAAGCAGAGGAATCCTAGTGCTCAGCAAAGAGCCCAGGCCACAGAGATGCTGAACGTGCTGCCACAGAAGAGCCTAAGACACAAGAGTAACCTTCTAAATAAAAGCAAACACAGGCAGCACTGAAGTATTTGCTACCAGTCTGCTAAGCTTTACATTGTCACGCTGGAATGAGGAAAAGAGATGAAAATCAGAGGTCCTAAAAGTTATGTTTCCAGTTAGATTTTTATCTTCTTTTTTTTTTTTTTTTCTTTTTAAGAATTCATGCAATCTTGCTAGGATTAGTAAATCAAAGCTGGAACCTAACAATTCAAAACCTACTGCGTGTTGCTGGAAGGTTAAAAAATCATGCAATGTCCTTTTCTACATAATTGAGGTTACTGGATGAAACAGAATAAATTGCAGCTGTGTGTTCAGCTCTGTAAATATCTCTAGCAAATGTGTAATTGGCTGTAGAGTGGGTGGTGTGGGAGTAGGCAAGTATCCAGGTCTTGCATAAACACGGGATTTTCTCTCTAGAGGGACGCATTTCTTGTTCAATGTTTACACCAGTGTTAAGCTGGCTCCCTGTCCCATCAGTGGGCTAGAAACTGGGTACCAGCAGAGCATGATACAACGCATAGCAGAGAAAACCAACTCCATTTACAGAATTACAAATGTAAGCGTGTAAATCTGGCTCTCCATCTTGATCTGTGGCTGTGGCTTGGTATGGTTGGTTTGCATGAGCAAGGCTTCATTACATATTTTCATTGCATACATTCATTTCATACTTTTTTGTTTTTTTAAAAAGGAGCTGAATCTTCTATAGTATTCCAAACTCATTGGTCTCTAACTGAAAAAAATCAGAAATTAAACAACATAATATAAAAACTACATCATATAAAAAGTTAATATACATCTAATAACAAAAATTTTATAACATAATATAATGAGTCACATCATACAAAATTAAGTCATAGATTCTCAAAGAAGGGCCCCATCATTGTTTCAGATAGATAGTCTCTCCCTCCCTCCCTCCCCACTGATGGGAATCAATGGGAATTTCAGTCCTTTTTTTTTCACCAGGAATAGAATGAAACCATTGCTGCGCAAACTCCACAAATAGACTGGACAAATTAGAGGGGGAAAAGAGCTGACCTAACAGCCCATGAGAACAACTTCTGTTTTGGGGCGGGCGGCTTTCGGTCTGCACGCAAGTCTCGGCTCGTCAGCAGCAGTTTCCCCAATGGGTTGACTGAACAGTCAGACAAACGCCGACATGGCAAACGGGAAGTACTCACATAGGTAAATTAAAGCTATCTATAGATACCTGGAGGGTAATAACAGTAAGGACCTAATACCCTGAAATGCGAACCTTCCATAAATAGGGAATAGGGAAATACAGGTCACTGCTTCTCATGGCCCTAATTGGGAATTGGTGTGTAAAATGACTGACTTAATCTGAGTCCCAGCGAGAAATACCCACAGGTAAAGCCAAGCTGGGCTGGGCCATGTCAGGAAAGCAAACCAGTGACTGCATGCCTAACTTTATAAGCATTTTTATTGCATACTGCAATTTGATACCTACCACAGAACAGCTCTGAAAATATTAAATAACTCGAACGGCTAAAGGTTGCTCCACGTGAAATACTGCATCAGTAGCAGAAGAACATGGAGTCAGCTTAGAAATAACGTCTTTTTATGCCTGGGTTGACCTTTTAGTGTTCTTTTTTTTTTTTTCTGGTATATGTATACCTAAACTAGAGTTGCTAAAAGAAAAACACACATAATTAATAAAGAACTTAAAAACTATATATCAGTTTACTTACAAGGTCAAATATAATTAGGCTAAACTAACTAACTGTAGCTCGTTTAGGGCACATATTAGTTAAAAATAGTCCCTAAACCAGCCCAAACAAGGGAGTTACAAGGGCAGTCAGATATATGCAGGGCACCCTCAGCACCCTCTGGTATCAAGACTGTAACGAGCAGGAACGGTCTGCGCCATTTGAGACAAACAGCTGCTCTCTGTTTGCACAGACAAAAGTGCAATTGTTTTTCCATGTGTTTGACTAGCTAAACAGAGCCTTGGCTTTAATGCAACATGTTTCCCGAATCATTTGCTTATATCATGAAAGGAAGCCAGCTTGTGTCTTGAGCAGCAACAAGAAAAGACATGAAGTGCAGGGAAGGGTCTGTAAAGTAGGCAGCCAGGGAGCAGCAGCATCCCCGAAGCGCTTGGGGCAGAGAGCTGCGATAGCCGTGATGCTGTAAACCCGACAGCATCTGAGGAACCCTTCAAGGCTTCAGGTGAAATGGATATTGCAACTAAACCTAGTAATACAAAATGCTTTTCATCTTCAATTGAGAGCAAAAGCAGTTCAAAATGCCAGCATTTTGCTGTACTGGCCCCTAATATTATGTCTTTTTTATAGACATGTAGGATATTCTTTTTTAAGGTTTCAGCAGTTCTGCAGCAATCCAGTAGTGGGATAAGTTTTTCAGATGACAGTCCTCTCTAAAGAGAGCCTAGACTACCTAAGAGTGACCTGCAATAGCCTAAGAAAGCTCAAGCAAGGGCAAGATCCCAGCTGTTCTGGCTGGCACTAAATCTCGCCGTTCAATGGGCTATAGACCACGCTGGAATTTGGAAGCTGTATCAAAACACAAGCACAACCCTATTTTACAGTGCAGCTGAAACCAAGACTGCTTTCTCTCCTTCTGAATGACTACAGCTGTAAGACTTCAGAAACAATCAAGAAAGCACTTCCATAAATGCAGGGTGTTCAGATATCTGGGTTATCCTGCCATAAAACACCACTTACCGGAAAAGAATTTTTAAAGCTACTTTTTATTAAGATAACGTGACTAAATTTAAAAAACCCACTGACCTCCAAGTACAAACCTGCAGACAAATTTTTTTCTGAATTGTATTTGCTACTGATGAGAAGAAGCCAATGTACAGATACAAGTACAGTAGGTCACTTGTTGCCCAACAGCATTTTAGGTGACTGGCCTACAAGCAAGTTCAATTCTAATGTCAACTACACTGCTGTAAATGCAGAAAAAAGAGCTCTGAGGTATTATGAAACCTTCTGTATTTGCATAAGGTTTCAGTTCTTGTAAAGAAAAAAAAAAGTCATTTTATTGCCCAGTAAAACTCTCTCTCTCTTAAAAGAGTCTTTAGAAAAAATCACACAGAGTTATTGGAAATGTAATACTGTTCTGCAGGCCAAAATTCAGGTCTGGGGTAAGCAAGAAAAACCTTGCTAAACCTGTGCCCTATAAGTTTAGGGGGAAAAAAAAGGAAATTCACTATTAAGGGTGAAATTTATACTCAAAAAGCTAAACCCACTCCTTTTATATTTTACGTAGGAATTCCCACTGCTTTAGTTCCTTTTTCCATAGTGACTAACATGGGTCCTGTTCAAAAACAGGACTGAAAATCATAAAAAGAATTTTTCTCTGTTTTCTTTTGTGTGTGTAGTTTGTGGTTTACATCCTGCTGGAGTGACGTTTGAGCACTGCGCTGCCCATCTGCATGGGAGTGGATCTTTCCCATATTTTCTATACTTCAGGGGGGTGACTTTTCACATGCAGAGTTTTGATTTCTTTATCATATAACAGTCCCTGATAGCCACAGTAAGCACCTAGTCTCTAGTCCAATATAAAGCTGGCTGATTTTTTTTAGGTGATTTTATGTCCACTGACTCAGAAGAACAGAAGCCCATGGTCCATTGAAGTGAGTGCAGTCCTGCACCCCGTCTATTTGGTGGTGGCTATGCCCTCAGAGACATCTGCACAAGGGTGGAGTTCACTTAACCATCCAAAACAACTTCAAAGGAAGTACTGGGACCTTGAAAGAGATGTCTTCAAAACAAACTGATCCTTAAACAATTCTGTGGGGAAAGAAGCAAGGCAAATCAAGGAAACAAGCACAGAAATGGAGATCCACCAAAAAAAGTAGGAATGTAGGATGAAACTCTGACATCTCTGAACACCATGGGAGCTTTATCATGGCTTTAAAAGAACCAGAATGTCATACTTAGAGTCTAATGGCTTCTTAGTGGAAAACAGAGCAAAATAAAGGAGAATTTTGGTAAAGACTAGCGGAGACCAGAATATGGTGGCAATGGAAGTAGAAAGCCTCTACTCATCCCAAGAACAGTCACAACCTGGGCAGGGATGTCAGGGTGGTATGTTGCAAAGGAAGTGTTTGGAGTTGATGCGAACACAAATTCCTTGTCAGGAGGAGGAGGATGGCTTAGCAAGAGGACAGTGGTACAGACTGAATTTTGAAACTCAGTGGAGCCTGTGCCGATGTAACGTTGCTGCACAGGAGTCAGTAAGTCCAGTCTGTAAATTTGGATCTACGTGTTGCTCTGAGACTGTGAAACCTAGACCATACGCTGCAAACCACGGCCCCAGGAAAGACAAGGAAACTTTAGCAAACCTGGAGTTTTATTAATTTGTACTGGTATGAAAATGGATTTACTCATCAAACTTTTTTATTATGTCAGATTTGTTGGCATTTTCCATCTGTCTAATCCCACAGTACTTTACAAGGATATCTATGTATTCTGGTAGGAAAACAGTCAGCATAGTTGCACAGAGTTTGTAACAAGGTAAAGAAGAGAATCCAAATCCAAATTACGTCTTCCATGTGGCCGCCATGGGGCAGGTTCCATCAGCAGGCCAGTGGTACAGTATGTCTAAGATAGTCTCCTGTCACTCAGAGAGGTCCAACAATGATAGGGCTTCCACCACGGAAGAGGAATAAAACAGACTGAGTAGCTGGTGCAGCAAAGGGGCAGAAGAGAGACTGATTCACAGCTCATCCAATGCTGCACTGGGATTCCCAATGATGAGGGGAAAGGAGGACTGCCGAGAAAACATTTCATGACTTCCATCAACCTAGAGACCCTGTGCTAATGCGAAGAATGATCAAGGCCATAAGGACTCTGTTGTTGCACTAGTAGTATTCTGTAATGAAAGCAAAGGAAAGATTTGCCAAACCTTGTCTCCTTTTGGCAACCAGACAAAGTTTTGGCACTGACACACAATGCAGCTCCCAAAATCATGTTTTCCTTCAGTAAGAGAAGCCCCTAGTTGGTGAGAGGGCTGAATTCACAAAACTTTCAGACAAGAGGAGATGGGTGCGATGTAGCCTGCTGCCCAGTACTTATACAACTACGTTACTATCATAATTTTGATGGCAACAATCCCAGTATAGTTAGAGCACGAGGGTTTTAGGGAAGGTCCAACCTATTGAAAAGTGGTAACAGGACTCACTCTAAAAAATTTGGGAACTACTCATTGAGGTTAATTAAACACACCCACTGGAAATGGAAACTTTGGGACAGTTACAGAGGCATCACCACAGCTCACCAGCAAACTCCTTGAGCAAGTGATGACCAGAGATCAAAAAGAGGAGGCAGGCACAGAGTAGGAACACCCAGGCACAGATTCATGCATCGATCGGGAAAATACGGTGACTGCTATACATGCTGTTAAACAGTTGTCAAGCTCAATCGACCAACTAATTCATTTTTCATGTCGATGGCAGAGTTGAGTATTTTCACATTCACAAATATTTGATCTCTTCCAACTTCTGTTGAATCATCATGTTACCAACACAGCTGCCTTACTAAATTTTTCTTTAGAGTCTTTTAGAAAGATGTCTACTAAAGATCAAATGAAAAAAAAAATAGCATCCACACTGTTGACCATTATGTTCTTACTATGCTCTTAACACGTCCTAATATGACAACCACTCCTCTTGACCATGACTTACAAGACATTCAAGGCTAATGGCTACTCTCCTCAACTCTCTCTCTCCAATCTCTGTGATGGATAGTAGCACATAAAATCTGAGGTTCTGGTTACAGCTGCATAAAGTGAAAGACGGAGCTACAACTTGTTTGAATTTTCCTTGGTTTTGCAAAACCAGACTTGATTTTATGGTAAAATATCAAATCTGATTTCTTAAAATTAGATTTCTCTAAAGTCATAGGTGCTTGAATACAGCTTCCACATTTCTATGGGGGAGAATGGACCTTTATGTTATAGTTTATAATTAAATACTATCAGAAAATGAGGCACTCACAGAGACATGTTTGAAACTTAAATATACATCTATATTTGAGCCCTACAGTAGTGGCATTCATCGCACACAGTGCTATGTGCATTTAGCCCTGCTGCTTCTCTATTTATGGACGAGCTATGAAAGCAGTTTGTCAGCGACTTTTTTTGAGTGTTCACATTACCAAATACATTAATTCTGAATTCACTCTAATGTAATTATCAAATTCAGGAGCGAGCTGATAAAACAGCTAAAGGAAAATACCAACCTGCCTCGGTGTTTTCATGCTGTAATTGAAAACAGATGGCAACTTTTATGCTTTTCTACAATCAGTAACATGTTGGTATAAGATAAGAATTCTAAGACTGAATTGCATCTGCTTCAACAACACCATATGCTAGTGCACAGTATAAATATTTATCCAAACCTACTTCATCTTCTCATTTAAAGCTCAGTCACATGAGACAGTGAAAGAACCCTTCGGATACCTTCAATTAGCACTGAAGCATCTCCCCAGTGCTTTAAAGGGTTAGAGTCCCAGCACCAAACACTGAGGGATCTTCCCTTTCCTAAGCTTCGTGGAGAGGCTTAAATGGAGGCATGTTTGTTGTGCCTTATTTACACAATATAAATCCCAGTCTTCAAGCTCTTGCTAGGCTGCCTTTAGGAGTTAAGGAGTTTCTCATGATGTCCAAGCTTCTCTATTTTTCCCAGTATCCTATAAAACATTGGAGATTGGCCACAGCCATAAATGGGATGTTTTTCCTGGGGGAATAATTTTTTAAAAGATTTTTAGACTGGTTTATCTTGCTTGTCAAACAGTTAAGCAATCACCAGTTTTGAGGTCAGATTGGCAAGGACCATGCAGTGGGTTTTGCATTTCTCTGCAGCATGGGGTACGTTCAACCTCCTGAGAATTTCACAGTTCAAATTTCTTCCTATTGCAGGAATCAAAGGCATTGGCAATTCCTCTGATATCACACGCTTTTGGGTTGGTTTTCCCCCCACTTGGCACCTTATAATGCATAGCTTTTAGTCGTTTATGTTACATGACTGTAATATTTTGTGACTGTGGCAGTATTTGGACTCTGTGGACTAATCAGATATACTACCAATGTTCCTTCGATTGCAGGGAGACTGTGCTTGATGACCTCCATGGACCTGACAGCAATCTGCTCCACTAAAGAGTGGCTACTTACACTCAAGATTTGGCTCTCATTCTGCTAGTGAAATCATTTGAGAACACAGACCTGAAATAATCATTTGTGAATGTAGAAGACGATGGCACAGGCAGAAAATTTATGAGGCTGACCTCCTCCCTGTGCCAGCTTTTAAAGATCAGGAGAGCAGAACCACGCTGAAATGATCCTGGCTGTGTACCATAATCCCCAAGCAGAGGTCAAAACAGGAGGGGATGGTACCAGTGACCATACGTGGTCCCCCAAACTCCCTGCTACTAACTGAAATGAAGAAGAACTAGAATAGGGTAGAAAAGCTTGAGTGGCCACTGGCAATTTGTATGATACAAAGACCTTGGGTGTAACAGCTATAAATACTAATTTGCTCATAATCAGTTTAAGGAGACAGATACTCTTTAACCTTAGCATTCTGCAAAGGTTAGAGCTGTGCGCTGATTTCTCCAGCCAAAGGGGAGAACAGATAATCAGCAAAATGAGTGATTAATTTGTCTCTTTCACAAGCACCACACTAAGCTAGGTCTGCTCGATTTGTCACACCCTGTTGCAGTGATTATAACGTGTGATGCATAATTTAAGTCACTAGTTTGAAGTCAAGTTGTGTAACTTTTCAAAGAATACTTGTACCTTAAAAACAGAAATTAACTTACAGAATAAAACACTGAAAAAAGGGGAAAAGACTTTTCATTACAACAACTGGCAATATTTAGCAGTGTCATCCGCAGAGACCTGAATTTTGCAGCCAGTCAATACTGAATATTAAAGCAACCTGGGGACTTCAAAATCCTGCTGATCCTGTCTTCCACTGCTGACGGCAGCAGACAGCAAAACAGAGCTGCAAATAACTAGAAGTATGCATCGCAACACTGACTCCTTTCATAGCTCCACATCGCCTCCAGCTCCCACGTGTTAATGCGCTTACAGCAACCACACTCTTCAAAACACTGTCACAGGCAACCACCCTTCAACAAACCAGATCTAAAAATACTTTAATAAAGCTAATTGACAAGATATTTATTAAGCTATTTGCTCAGCTTCATACTTGAAACCTCAGATTGTAACCGGTAATCCTATTTACCAGCCCCAGAAGAGGTATCAAGACTTAAAGCCAAAACCATTACACCCTCTCACACCTCTTCAGCAGACCATGTTAGTAGGGATTTTCTCAGAATTAAAGTGTCTGAAAATTCCCCCAGGAGAGGATGTCACATATAACGAGATGGCAAGTGCTGCCACGCAGAAGTGCGCGTGTGCAACGGAGACCCGTGCATCCCAGCCGCCCACTGCCATGCCCACCATACAGCTGCTATACGTGGTCAGAGCTCCGTCCTAAGCTCATTGAGATTTCTACCGAGACTCCCAATTCACAGCGCTTTGGAGCAGGCCAGGAACCCAGCCAAGGTCGGACTGAAAGCAAGACACCGCAAAATCCTTCAGGTGCATTGAGCCTGTAATGTTTACTGCTTAATATAATACACAGTAGAATTTAAAGTGCACAAAGTGAGGTCCTACAATGAGAATGTAGGCAGCAGTCCTCTCTCAACAATTTGTCCAGTGTAATGCAAAGACAGGAATATAGTCCGCTCCAAGAGAGATAAGTGCAAAATCACAACCTTTACAAATAAAGACACTTACAAAAACAATTACACTGGACACATCTCCTTAGGAGGAAAAACCCTGCTGCTACTGCCAAGAACTTTTCTACAAACTGCAATGCCAAGTCTTGGCTTTTCTTCAAATGCTTGCCCTTTTCATCATAGCCAACTTTCCTTGTTAGCACTTCTTTGGTGTAGTGCTCAGAGCAACACTGGCAGACAAAAGCCTCTTGCACCAGCCCACCAGAAGTTACCATGCCTAATGGTCTATTTTTGAAGTGCCCCTCCTGCAGCTTCCACACAGGAGAAGGTTTATTTTCAAGGAGCTGTCATCTAAAACCTGTCATACAATTCCTTTAAATTTGCCAGACTGAAGAGTTCTGTAAACAGATGGATTAAGTGACACAGATTTTAAAAATTTTCAAATACTGCACTATAATTTACATACCTATTGCCATGGGAACACCTCAACAAAACCCCTTCTTTTCAAAGAAAACTGGTATTTCTTCACCAGGGGCTAAAGGTATTCAGCGCTTCTGAAAATGGAGCGTCAAATTTTGGTGTCTAAACAGGGACTCTACTAATATATGGCCATAATGTTTTATGTACAATTCTGCTCTGAAAAGTGATTTTATATAAATATAGCACCTTTGCCAATAATCAGATCTGTCCTTTGTCCAAATTCAAGGCAATATATCCCAGTTTTACTGTCTAAAATACTGTTTGCTCCCCTCAGGACAGCAGACTATTTTACATTCTTATGTCTTGAATGATTCAGGTAAACCTCTGTGACCCCATCAGAGAACATGAGCGCATGGAGAGCACGAATGGAAGACACGAGGACATAATTCGGTACATAAAATCAGTTTCAGAGGTGAAGTATGAAGAAGGAACCCAGCTTAACTGAAACTTCCTACTGTGTAGTTGCAGGGCTGTCATCATGAAACCAAAAGTAAAAACAAACCAAAGGCCCAGTATATTCAGCTCGAAGCTGCTGTATTCAGAAGCGAAATCTCTTAAGATTATACATATGACACCACAGTGTTATTTTTACAACTCAGGTTTCAGAATAGATCTGCTTTATTGCTAGCTGCTATATTCAGAGAATAAAAGATGTTGTAAAGTACTAAACTCCCAAGTTCAGTATTTAGAACATACACATTAATAAATTCATTATTTTTAAATTTAAGTCCTTTCAATTTTAGGCAGGATTACTTTTCGAAAATGATACTCTTCATATGAAAATTGTAACTGTATATTATATTTAGGTATATTTAGGTATTGTCTAAAACATATAAAAAATTCCAGGTCCCTCAGGAATCAAGCCATTTGCCAGCAGGATGCGTCAGGGTGCTGCCTGCACCAACAGGCTCTGCAGTTGCCATTCCCCTTCCCAGGGGTTTGCCTGCCTGTACTCAGGAAAAGTAAATGTTTCAAAGACAGTACATTCTTACAAGTTTCATGAAAAAAACCCAGAAGCCAGAGAGAAGAAACTCCTGTAGCGCGTTTGCTAAAGAGGGTGCCATGGTAGGTCTGGCATCATGCGATGGGCAGGACGCTCATCTCTCAAGTCGTGGCAGTGCACACTGCCTCCAGCTTGGTCGGTGTAAATAGACAGGTGAGAGACAACTGAGGTGAGTGTGATGGGAAAGGGGAATAAATTAGAAGGCAGGACAAAATCTGTGGCAAACTGGGCTGCCTGTGGAATACATCTGAAACCTTCATCTGTGTTGTTACCATACAATAAAACATGACATAAGCTGATCAGATAATCTTTGTGTCTGGCCCAGCCTGGACACTGGAGTAGGTGCAGCAGTTAGTTTCCCTTTCTTGCTTTTATCTGTACTTGGCATAATGCTTTGCTTTTATTTTTCCCACTGTACAAGAGAGTGAGTAATTCACAGATATACGCAGGATGTGATCCAAACCCGCAGGTAAGTCAATGGGCTCTGCATTAGCAGTACAAAAGCCTTCACATGGATTTTGTATTTATTTATTCTTAAATCATGTACGAAAGTATTTAAACTCTTTATGAAATATGAAAGTGTCATACATTCCTCTTTCCAAAATGTCTTGAATCTTGACTGCTTTACAGCAAAAAATGGGTTATGCTAGCTTCACTTTGAATAGGTACGCCTGACTTTGCCTCTTCCTATTGTCCTTCCAGGTCCTCTTTGGTGGACTTAGCAGTGCTAGGGTAACGGTTGGACTCGATGATCTTACAGGTTTTTTCCAACCCAAATGATTCTGTGACTTCTACGACTTCTATAAGGGCAAAGTCCAGAAGCTGCGTACCAACAACCACACAAACTGCAAAGTCAAGAGGAGGGAGGCTAAAATTGTGCAGAGTCGGAAAAAGGTGAAAATAACAAAAAAACCCCACCCCAAAACCCACAAAAAAACCAACCACCAAAACCAGCCAACCAACCAAACAAACAAAAAAAAAACCCAAAAAAGGGAAAAGATCAAGAAAGCTACTTGGAAAGGATAAATGAGTTTTGTGTGAAAAAGGGACTTGAAGAATCTCAAGGACAGAAGAAAAGAAACAGGAGGGGGGTGAAAGGCAGCAGAACTCCCTGTGTACAAATGCCTGAAACTGAGACAATGATCCTCAACCCTAGAAACAAAAGCACCTCTCCCTCCTCAAGTACAGGCAGCCCAAGACCTTCACTGAGCAGCACAAATACCCCCGGTAAATTGTCTTGTTTTGAAAACCCACCTTCATCCCAGCTGCAGCTGCTGGCCCGCTGGGGTCCACAGCCTGGATGTGGCAGGGCTTGCTCCCCCGCACCACAAAGCCCCAGCCCACCGCGTCGCCGACGATCTGGAAAGAGAAAAGAAGGACATGATCACCTTCAAGCAGCTCGGTGAAATTCAAGGGGGTAACATCTAAATGGTTCAAGACATAATTTCAACACCTCTATAGTTCCAACACATAGTAAAGAACGTTGTGTACAGGCTGTTATGTCACTCATGGGAAAGGCTCTATCCAAATGATTCCTCTTGCTTTTAATCAAGTTTTTTTGTTGAACTAGGAGGCTGTAAAAAGCAATGTTTCCAATGGCTAGGTTCAAAAATGTCTTTACAGAAAGGCCTTCTCTAATAGTGAACATGAATCAAAATTTCTGTCCCATCATAGTCTAGAAAGACCTAAGTAGAAAACTTCAATTTGGATGGGTAATCCACTCCTGCAGTGCAAGTATTACCAGGAGCACAAAGTCTAGATAAGTTTGTATAATACAAGTGTTATTGGCTTCACGTAATTTTACACTCCATTTAAGTCAGCAGGACTACATTGGCATAAAGACAGGATAAACAAGTGCAGAATCAGACCTGAAATGTGTGGAAGTACTGATAACAGAGTTCGGGATTTTAAAGTACAAACCTTAGCAAATGCAAATAAGCTCTAATTATCCCATCAGAAATGCCTGTCTGGATTACCTTATGCATACAACATGCGGAAAATAAAGAAAAAATACTGGAGACATACCGTAAAAGTTTTTCTTACATATGGGGCTCCAGGCATCAAGAGCTCATCAGCAGTCACAGGTCTCTTTAACACTGTGGAGGTACATAAATGAATATTTAATACAAGCGTTCCTCTAGAGTTTTTTCCTAATAAATAAGATGCAGTGCTGGGATACAACATCTTTTTGGTTCCACTTCCCATACACTCTTTCAGTTCTTGCAGACTTGCTTGAAAGTAGTAAAAGAGCCAAGGAAAAGACTGCAGAATAACTCTGAGTACAAATGACGAGATCTTTGGAAAATCAGGGTGTTTAGCCAACAGACTTTGTTGTCTGCAATCAAGATCCACTAGACACTATCACAAACATCAGAAGTGGCTGTTCCCATGTCCAGTGTTGAAACAAGTGACTGACCTTCCTGCCATGGAGCAGCTTTTCTTCCCGGCTCGCTCTGTGCACGTTGGGTGCTCTCTGCTATTTCATCTGAGTCGGGTGTGAATCACAGAATTAAGTAATAAGAAAGGTCTGCTTGAGTCAGGAATTATCCCAACAAAGAGATTTCTGCAACTGTAGGCACAGACATCTCACTCCATCTTATCCAAGGACAGCCTAGGTAATCTACAGCTGGCTGGGATTTTACATGGAAGGAAATACCAGTGAGTTTCTGCAGGTGATTCCCCATTGCCTTGCTATATAATGGGGTAATTTTCCCCTGAAGAAAGTAAATATAAAGTTCTGCCAAATCAAATTGATACCATTCTGCATACCAGTTTTTATCTGTCTATAAATGCTTCACAAGATGGAGGACAATGGGAAGATATATGTTGTTCACTGTATTTGCCTGCCTCACCACTAACATTACGGCTGCTTTTCTTTTAGTGATAAATAATTTTGATGATGTCTGCCTTTTCAGTCACAGGTGGAAGATAAAATTTCCCACTGATGGTATTCAAAGACATTCATGAATTTCTTAACGACATTCATGGGAGCAGGGAGAATTCTAGCATACAAACCAATATGTATTTTTTTTCTTTCCTATGGATTTTGACAAACTGTCATTTAGCCAGCGTTACACTTTCCAGAGCATGCCTTGTCAACGTAGAAAAAACTGAATGATTATGCTCGTTCGACAAGTCAGAATCAGGTAAATCATTCACGCAGGACTCCCTTGCGTGCCTCCCTTCATTATACCTCCAGAATTTTTTTTTTGTTTGATGATTGTTTTTCTACATGACTGGTCAGGTCATGACCTGGGGTTTTTTTTAAGTGTTTGCCTGCAAGAGAACTCATCTGACAATATATCTCTGCCTTGTGTTTATCAGCGTGCAGTTCAGCAACATGCTCTAGTTCCAGCAGGAAACTATTTGTGAAAAAAATAACTTTATAGTCCAGCAGAGGATTAAGAATTTCTCCATAACATTTACATCCGACAGCCTTATGCTAACCTCTGCGAGATGACGTGTGGATCTGTATTTGCGCTAAGGGAGAAATTATCCTACATTGCCCGTAATTGTATAATTCTTAAAAATAAGTCTGTTTACAAGTCCATTGCTGTCTTCTTTCAAATATGAGTCTGTTAAAGCAATTCAGAGTTTGAAAACTAGTCCTAAGGGAGAGTTTCTTTTAAAAAATTAAGAATTTATGCAAGGGCAACATCAGCCTATCTTTTTTCTTCCAGTGTTGTGTAAGCAGCTGCATTAAAATAAACTTGTTCTCACTACTCATGGGTTGACACTTTGTATATAATCAGAACCATAAATGAATGGAATAGTCGGCATACTTCAGATAACACACACATTTATGGACAGCACATGAATGCTGCTTTATCTGTCCCAGAAAATTTTCCAGAATGTAACTAAGTGATGTACTGGATCCAAAGAGCTCAACATACAAAATCTATCAGAGCAGTTCTGGGAAGTATACCCGAGAGACATTCTGCCACAACATGATAATGTGGCACTCTTCATATAGGGGCAAACACATTGCATATAGGGGTAAACACATTGCATATAGGGGTAAACACATCGGAAGGTGGTGCCAAATGCCCAACAGCAGCGTACTCTAAGGATGCAATGACCGCCAGCACTGAGAGCGTTCCCCCAAGCTGGACAGCAGGTCTGGTGTAGGAGGTTATGGCTTCGGCAACCACACTGAGTCCTTCAAATTATTTTAATTTAGAACCTCATACTGAATTCCCAGCAGGGCCTAAGGAGAGGGAAGGAAATGTGCTGAAAGGAGAAAGAAAGAAAATGTCCCCATAACTATGCCTTTCTTTCTGATGGCCACTCTGCATGCCAGGCATGAAATGCACTTTAGCTCACTCATCTCCAGAGTAAACTGTCAATGTTTTGAACAGGATTCATACAGTGCTCGAGGCACTCTCTAGTAATCATTTCAAATGCCAGCATCCCTTTGAAAGCAAAGCTCACCATATCCACTGAAGCCTTCCCCCATTGCACGACGCTCCCCACACTGTCAACAGAGACCCGGTAAATTTGAAATAATAAGGAGCACAAAGGGCAGCAGGGACTCTGCTTTGAAATTCAGGGCTGTTTCTGAGGAAAATGGAGAGGCTGAAACAATATCTATCCTAGTCTCTTTTCCCTTTCCCAGATGTACAGTAAGAAACAATTTTAAGTGAACTGTGGAAGAATGGGTGTGTTTAACCTTCCGGCGTGGGATAGGAAATCCTTTCAAAAGGAAAATAAGCTTCAACACTACTTTTACCTTCCTAAACAGACCGGTGTAAGACCTAAACAAACAAAAATGTTGAAATGGTCCCTAACAGGCTGGAACAATGCTGCCTCTTTTTTTAGAGGCTGCTGTTTTCTCAGTTGTGTTATTTCACAGCAACTCAAGCGGCCACTGGATAGTTAAACTCTCCTCTGACTTGCACCAAAGGAATGTCTCTAGGAGGAGATTTGAATCAGTTCAGAGCTTGGCGATGAAGAGGCAAATCTGGGTCTCTGACTGCATGTCCTCCTAAGAGATAAACTGCAGCTCAAACCACAATTATGGGCTTGATGCTGAGATTATTGGAGGCAGACGTCTGGCTTGTGTTCAGCAGGACTTCAGGCTAGAGGATGATAATAGTCCCCTCTGGCCTACAAAACCTGTGACGCTGTGGATTTTTAATGTATCCTTGAAAAGATAAACTTAGGCACGATGCTAGGCATTCTTCATGTCACCTTCTCCCCAAACAGATGTCTGTGCCCTGGCTCCTGTGCATTGTAAGCGATGCTGGTGCTCACCAGATTTGGGGTTGCAGAGCACAGGGGGACTGCTGCTGAGTGTTGGGCTACTGCTGAAGTACCCGCTGCTGCCACAGCTACTCATGCTGCTCCTCCGTACTGCCGACACAATCTTTATCTCCTTGGTGGGACTCACTACGAACAGAGAGAAAACACAGAGAGAAAGGGAACCGGTATCAATTATTAAACCAATTTCCCTGGTTTCTTTAAAACAATAGCAATAAGGCGTGCTTTCGCTGACAACACTGGGAAGGGGTTAGCGTGTTTTCCATAGTTAGAAGAGTCACTGCATGAGTATGATATACTCATGTATACTGTAGCTAACACAATGGCTGAACTGCTCCCATTGCAGTGTCTTCTAGGAGTCATTTCAATATAGGGAAATAATTTCTTCCATTTTTCCTTCTACTTCCCACTTACTCTTTTGGTTCTTGCTAGACACTGCTGTATAGCAAATGCTGCAGGACCTCTTCCCCTCACTTTTACTCTTCTCGATAACTCCACATAGAATATATAACTAATTACTTTGGGCTTGGAGGGATTTTGACCAGTTCTGTTTGTTCATGGACACTGATTTTCAATCAGCATCTGACATGCTATTGATACAGGCGCAAAACCACCCCAGGGAGCTAAAAATTTGGTAAATCAAGTGAATGGACAATCCCTATGAACAGGGATACATGATACTCTGCCCTGCTTTCTTCAGATAAACGCTGAAACCCCTTGGCCAAAAAAGGATCGTTTAACATGCCATGGAGTTGCCCTACAGACAGCAGTAGAGTTGATGAGTCACCTGAGAGAAAACTGGTGTGTTTTCTGTTGTCATGGTTCTGCTTGCGCAGGCAAAATGGGCTGTCATGGCTTTCTGGTATCAAGCGAGATTTCTCAGTGACGAGCTCCATTAATCGCCGCCGCCGGCGGAAATTCATTCTGCACTGGTAGAGCAAGTTGCTGTCCATAAAATGGTGCTTGTTGGACACTGGAAAAAGAAATGGATAGAAAGTCTATGCCTGGTAGGACTGAAATCAGAGGACACCTATCTGCAATGTATGCACTGCACACCTTGGTGTAAGGAAGCAATACCCGGAGCTCTCTCCTCTGCAGACTCAGGAAAAGAAAGAAGGTGGTCAGCTTCACACGGGTAGCTTCAATATACACGCTTTTATAGCATCAATAACAAAGTAGGAACTTTAGTGGTCATTGCTGAGAGGAGCCTTTTACAGTACCTTGATTAATGACAAGCACTTCTTATTGTCAAGTGAAAATGGAAGTACTTTATCTTTCTGTGACAGGTTGCATAATGGTCCATCTCCATGCATGCTCCCTCTGTATGCTGTTTGGTGCTGCCCGTCACTACGGACCAGACTTAGCTCCGTATGTTGAGTTTTTTGTAAATTCATCAGTCAGGGCAGCCCCTGGGAGCTCTGACTGACTACCTCGTTTGGAGCTACAGAGCAGCAAAGAATCGAGACCTGTGTATTTCCTCTGTCTTGTTCACCACAGACACCGTGTCCCAGACACTTCCTGCAGACCGCTTCCTCCCCTTCGCACGGATATGCAAGGTTTGGGAACAGGCATCCAGCCAAAAATAATTTCTTAACATAATGAACAGCAGTCTTAATTACAACCTGTTTTGAGACTGAGAGCAAAACCCAGGTTGCTGGTGTCAGAGCAAGTGCGCCAAGCCTACCCGCAGACTGCAGCATTGCTGCCACTGGTGCTGCATCTTAATAGCAGTGAAAAATGCAGCAGTTGGAGGGAGCTCTGTGCCAGGTCCTGAAAGTGCTCTGACTCCTTCAGGGCTTGATCGCAGAAAAGCCCTCTGGAGTACTCCCTGCATTAGTACTGCAGCATCTTAAATAGCTGCAGTGGATGTTTTGGCTGCATTTTCTCCATCTTCACCTAGCTCCTATGATCACGTTCCACAGAAATAATTTCCCACAGCTGACCCTTTCCATGAAGGATCTAGATTCTGGATTTACCTAGTTTATAAATTGCATTTCTTCCAATATTGAATCATAAGAACTGGTGGGTTATACATATTTATATGCAAAGTGTGAACAGCAACATAGATATGCACTCAGACATCAGCCAAGTCTTGTGCCTCATTTGGCCTCAACCTCCTACCACAGACACTGAACTTTTGCCTTGCTCTTGGCTCTGCCTGGCATGTGGGGTCCAAAAGCAGCAGAGCCCAAGGTGCTACACCAGATCCAGAGCCTGGAGCCCTGCTGGCCCCCTCTCCCTTCGACCTCATCCCCAACACACTCTTTCTTGCTCTCATCCCTTCTTAACACCTCCACGTGTCTTAGATTGCTCTCCATGAGCTCCACAGATGTACACCACATATACGGCAGCCTTGCAAAAAAGGTGGTAAACATAAACTTCCAGTATATTATTTGATGCTTGTGAGCTGAAGGAATAGCCTCAAAGGGGAAAAAGCTCAGTCACTTTCTCCAGCAGCTGGTGGTCTCAGAGAGAATATTCATGCCAGGGATGTCAAGCCATCCAGACAATAAAGAAGACGCCAGTCCTAGCCGTGGTCCTCAGGGCACAGCCCTCCATACAGATACAGAAACTACCACGTGGGGTCAGACCATATGTCCGTCTTGCAAAGAAGCATGTCTCTCGCCTGCCTGGCCGACTGTCAGAGAGGGGACACTGCCTGTACAAATGGACTTTTGCCTTTGGAACACAAGGAATGATCAGGACATGGGAGCTTTCTGAACTCCACATGCTTGTGCCCGAGCTGCCACGCAGACTGTCTGCCCCAGGGTCCCATAGTGTGGCATAGGCTGTAGGTCATTTCTTAGAGTTTTGACAAAGGTCTACCTTTTTTTTCATGAATAAAGCAGAAAGGTCATGCCAGTCAGCCAAACTGCAATGTTTCAAGTACCATCTACACAAAAGACCCCTGTTACCGCGATTGCCTGGTTCTGTTGAAGAGCTTTGGAAAAGCCAGTGCCACTTGGCTTTTCTCTGCTTCATTTTGGTGCTGAACCTGTTTTTTCCTCAAATCAGCCGTATGAATCCTCCATGAGCAAAATGGCTTTGCTAAGTCAAATTTAGCATTGCAAGCAATTCGCTACTGTGTTCTGACATGTTAATTATTGCAGGCACACACTGCTCCTGTGCTCCTCATTTTGGACACATATAGTGTGCAATACTATTAAACAACACTTACTAACTATCACTATTTTTGAAGAATGGAAATAGAGGAGGAGAGATTTGGAGACTTGCCTACATCCACAAAAGGATTTGCTATCAGAGGCAGAGTTAATACGTAGGTGTTCACAGCTACCAGTCTCATCTTCAGACCACTGACATAATAAGTAGAAGTAGCTGTATCTAGCAATATCCTACCACACTATTAGAATAACCTGATGCAAATACAAAAAACTTCATTTTCTTTTTTTATGACATCTTAAAGAGCTCCCTAAAACTTAAAAAGACAAGCTCTACTTACGCAGCATGCTACTGGGATTCATAACATTAAGTGAAAGAGGGTCCCACAAATACTCACTTGGAAATAGAATTACTGTTGCCAACCATTTGCCATATAAGAAATATCAGTATGTTTTCTGATTCGAGTTAAATATTATAGCACTACAGTTCTTAAGTAAAACTACTCTGTTCTGTTTGTGTCATGAAGTGCTCTGCCAGTCTTCAGAAATTATGATAATCAGAGATCAACACACACTCATGTTGCAGATATTGTAAAGCACTCTGAAATTCTAGAATAATCATTGACCATGAAACCAAATAATATAAACTTTTTTATGCCAAGATTCTGAACATATTTTAGAACAATACTTGTTTTGACTGAAATATGGTAACATTATATACTTCAAATAATGAAGCTTAGGTCTTACATTGAAGTAATTCATCCCTGCTGTAACTATTTTAGTCCATGGAAGGATGAATTTTCATACAATAAATGAATACAAGTGGAAAAGGTAAGACTAATCACTGTATGTTGTAGGATATTTGTATATGATTTACACAACAAAGGGTTTGTAGCCAGAATGTTTATGACAAGTAGTATTAGCACAGAATCTGGAGTGCTCATTGATTTTCATAGTTTAATTCCTCATTTCTACTGATGGTTCACATTTCATGCAAGAGTGTTAGAATAACAGTGTGCATCCTCAGTTTGAGCGAATAACGTACTTGTAGCACCAGGTAGCTTTTTGCATATACCTTGACTAAAGGGTAATATTTATGCACATTTAAGGAGCTCAGAAAATAAACAGGAGTAGTTAGCTCAAACTGCCTGCTTGTACATACAACATCAAATAAAATACCTCACCAAAATTTTTGATGTGCCCCATGGCTTGGGGTTTTTTTTTTGAATCATCAACTTTCTGACATATTTGTAATTTGGGATGAAATGTCCATGCCAGGACTCTGCCTAAGGGTGAGTGTATCTGGAACAGTGTCGAAAAAAAGGATTCCCACAACATGGATCAGAAGGAAGAGGTTGAGGAGGGGGAAGCAGACACCGGTGCAGACCATCTCTGAAGCTCTCCTTAGGTGCAGTGGCTGACTTTCAGCATTAACCAGGAGGAGCTATGCATGTCCCTGTCCTTGATAAATCACAACTATGTGAATGTCGGATGCAGAGCATGCACGGAAGGTTGTTTTTGTTATGCTTGGTACATGCCAGGTGAGAAGTACCAGCACAGGCATGGGTTGCTCAGCTCAGCTGCTTTAACAGTCTGTGTTTTGCTACAATCAGCAGAGAAAAGTGGGAGTGAAAAACTTTTCCAAACCGATTGCAGAATGCTGAGAGGACTGCACAGACTTGCTCAGGAGGGATTTCTTTAAAGGTAATTGAGAGGTTGTTACCTCGAGCTAACATGAAGTGTTGACTCAGAGGCAGCAGCAGATAAGCTTATGGTGCCCAACAAGGCTCCTGCTCCAGGTATCTGTCCCTCTCGTGAAGTTGCTGCCTCTGGATAGGGATTGACTTAACTACCCCTGAATTAGTTCACTGCCCTTCATAATGCAGCATAGAAAAGTAAACTGGCACCCATTTCAGTTTGTCTTAAACTGTCAGGCCATGGCTGATGAGGATCAGGACCTGTATTTGTACATGATGAGGGTGATGTAAAGAGCAAGGTGGGGTGACTTCATGGGTTTTTTGTTCCAATTTAAATCACCAGTGCTCATGTGGCAACACGTTCATGTTACGATGTGCACCTTACGAAAGAGAAGGAAACCATACCAAAGAGACTAAAGAAAATATATGGTGACTGGCAACCTCCAAAATCACAAAAAAGTGCACAACAGCATTTGTGGTCCTGGAGGGAAAGGCACCCACAGTAATTCACAGTCACCAATGTCAAACTTTGGAGGTACAGTTACAACCCACTAGTCTAATCTCCCACATACACAGGCCACAAAATTTCTCCCAGAAACAGAATTAAAAAACTATATTTTAATCTTACAAAACTATAGTTTAATCTTACTTTAAAGCAGCCTATAATGACCACTTTACTCTTCCCCTTATGAGCTGTTCAAGCCTTCAGTTACTTTCTCTGCCAGGCAATAAAGATTCAACTCAAGGCTGAATTTGTTCAACTTTAGCTGCTAATCCCTGGACTTTGTCACACCTTCATCAGAAAGTTACGTAAGATCTGATCAGAAATCTTTGTAAAGAAGTCTGTGAAGCGGTTGAAGTCAACTCTCAAACATGTCTTTGATCAGCTGAATAAATAGCACCCCTTAAATTCTGACTCGTTTTTTAGCCCTCCTCGAGTCCTCTTCAGACTTTCTTTATCCTTCCTAAAAACCGGCTATCAGAATCGCATGCTCGCAGTTACAACCTCATGCCTCTTCTGTTACTTGCTGCCCTCCTTTTTGTACATCTCAGGCTCACAGTAACAGCAAATACAACTGTACTGCACGAAAAGCATAAGCTGGGAACAATTTGTGCCCTGTACATCCTCCTTTCCCTGCACAGCGTTGCTTCACACCAACAAGCAGAGCTTGTATTCTCATTTCCTAGATGTATTGCCTTCTAGTTATACCATTAGTTATATGAAAACACACCTCTTTTTGGGTAATGACCAGCTAATTAATAGAATTCAATTATTTGTTTACTGTCTCATTTATCCCTAGAGTTTGCAAACTTCATCGGCAAGGATTTTAGATGGTTATTCCCCATTTACATTACTGTTAAGAAGAGAAAAATCAGATTATTTATTTTGGCATTTCTCTGATTGGGAGCACCTAATGCTGCAGCTTTAGTGGTTCTCGTGCCTGGCTGCTTCACAGTTTCTGTCCAGATACATAAAATATAAATTGCAACATCCATGCAAACCTTCTTTCAGCTTCTGATCCTGACATAAAATCCTGGGATCTGCATGGGGCTCAAACAGCCTTTTCTTCTTTTGCAAGGAGGCTGATGCACAGCAGAGATAGAAATATTAGTTTTACATTGATTTCATAGAACTGAGGAGGCTTTAGAAAGTACAAAAGCCTATTTTAATAAATGGTGTGACTCATGCCTTAAAAATCAGGCCATTTTCATAACTGGCTTTTCCCCCAAATCCCTCCCACAACTTCAATTCCCCGTGATTTTTAGTGCTGATAATCTGTGTACATCTCCACCCCGGTGATTAATGCTTTCTACCAGCCGAAAGCTGCAGTTCCCAGTAGGCCACATCCAGCGATGCACTCCAGCTGCTTTGCACGTCCCCAGAAACACGATGCTGTCACCAAGCGAGCCCGTGGCTGGAGCCAGGGAACGGCTGCTCTGTGTCGAGGGAGTGGTGGGAAAGAGATCAAAGTTCCCCGAGGAGCCGGATGAGCAGCTTTTCTCGAGAGGGCGGACGACATGTTGAAGTGTATGTGCTCGTTTGTTTGTGTGAGCGTGTGCTTGTGCTGGGGTTAAGAGGAAGAGGTTATAAAATCATTAGCAGAGTATATGGAGTTTTCAGCACTGATATTTCAGCCAAAACCAGCACACGTCTTTCCTCACTTAAAGACAAAAGCAGCACTGAACTCTTTCCAGTGGTGCACAACACATTTCCAAGCCTTTCGCTGCACGAGGCGGCGGCCCCAGCCTATTTGCAAGCATACTTTAGCTCTTTACTGAGGTAGTTTCCTGGACCTTCACTATTACTGGCTGCAACGGTCTGCGCCTTCATATAGCAAGTCACAGATGACCATACCAGTTTTGACCTCTGAAGTGGCAGGACATTGCCCCAAAAGAGTTGACGTATGCAGGATAATGACAGACGTGCTGGCGGGCTGCAGGGAGCAACGGGGGGCTGCTGGTTTATCTGAAGGAGGGCACGGCCCGAGCGGCTCCTGGCAGCTCCCAAAGTATGCCCGGGGAAGGGTCTGGCTCCAGCCCCATGTCCTTTTGCTTCCTCACTCCCCTCTCCTAAGGAGAAGCGGTATTTAAAAGGAAAGGAACAAATCAACACTGTAAAATAACGGTTCCTTAAAAAAATGCCTCTCTCCGTGGATAGCACACAGCTTGCTGAGCCCATCTCCTCTCTGCCTCAGGCCTTTTGCCAGCTCGGTTTCGGTCCCTTGCCAGAGAAGCGGTGGAAGTGTGTGTGTCCGCTTTGGCTTGCACAGAGGGAGGGTGAGCCCACAAGCTTGGCAAACACCGACCAGCTGCTGAGACCCGCAGAGCACAGCTGCTGGGCTTTCGGCTGGTCCTCGCCCCGGCTCCCTGCTGCCCACTTCTGCCGCACCACCCCGCCAGTCCTGCCCCCTCCCTCTTCCACTCCTGCCTTGCACCAACACACGTGCGGCCAGAGGAGAATAACCGACACTTTATTCTGCGTTGGACAATGCTTTTCCCACTCCTCTCAAAGCCTTCCTGTTTTTCTAAAGCTAATCTGGCATCTGCAAATGCATTTTAATAATGGCACCTATTCAGATTAGTTTCCTTCTACACATTGATGAATTCCACCTGCTTGGAGCTCCCTCAAATCAAGGAAGAGAGACTACAGATGTTCAGCGAGCACAGGGCCTTGGGTCTTGGATTCCCTGCACCATATAAACACAATGCTTGTATCTCCACTTTTTGTGAATGTATATATGCTACGTAGACTGTAGGTAAGCCCACCTGCGAAGGTACTCAGCTGGCATGTTAAACTCTTGGCAGTGCAGCTGTACTAAATGGTGTTGTTTTCTCATTTGGATTACATGGAATTCGCTTTGAACAGACAATGGATCTAAGCTTGAACTGCTCTCATTTCCACCGACCCTCTCATATAAAACTGCAAGGCAGATCCTGGCACTGAAATACAAAATCCAGAGAGCTGTTCCAGCCCATCCTAGCTAAGGGTGAAGCCGGTAAGCCTGTCCAGAAGTAAGTAGGTCCTGGACCTGTAAGTAGTTCCAGAAAAAAAGCTGTGGTATAATTAGAGAACCATGTCTCCTGAGCTGTTTCAATGAACTGTGGTATATTCATGTAGTGCAAAAAAAGTCTAGACAATTTTTATACTGCCTTTAAAGCATCAGGATTATGATAGACAACTGTCAAGGTTCCTTGGGAACTGAAATACAGAGTATCCTGCTCTTATTGAAGTGGTATGTTCTCAGTGCATTAACATTTTATTTCAGCTGCCTTAAAATAGGTATGCAGATAAGTGTTTCTATATACATTTTGTCTTTCCAGTAGGTTTGCCATCTATTTGCAGTCTATTTTCAAATACACGCGACTTTACTCTAGCATGAAAAGCCAGTGTTGAATTACACGCATTTCAGCAGTCTTCTCAGTTTGTATATGAGGATTTATCGTCTTCAATTTAGCAAGTTTACAGAACATAGCCAACTGCTTGTCTTTTTGCTTCCAAATAAAGTATGGAAAGTACAGTCTGTGGCAAGGGAAGCAGAAGATGAAAAGGCCCATCTGGGTATCTTTTTTCTGTTGCAGCTGTTAAAAACTGAAACCCATTCTCTGTCAGAAAAACAGAATTTGGTAGTTAATATGAAAAGAAGTCTTCATATGTTATTTACATAATGCATAGAGTGTGTGGCTCTTTCAAAAACCAAACCCATTCCTGCTTTAGATAAAGACAACTGCAAGAAGAGCACAATGAGAAGCCGATAGAATAGGAGCTGGAAGATTATACAATTATATACGAAGTTCTTATTCTCCGACTTTCCTACCAGGGCAAAATCATGAAAAATATGCAAAGTGGTCTCCAGATTTAGCATAAGCAGTTGAATTACCGTGGGTGAGGTTACTGTCCCTATGTATGGAAACTGCCGGGAAAGAACTACCACACAAATAAACAACCGAGTGCCTCTGCATGGCATCGTCTCAGGGGGAACCGGGCTTATAATAAGAACAAAGTTGTGTTGCAGGACTTCAAAGACTAACTGAAGGTTTGAGTTTTACTGAGATAAATCAAGGCACCATCTGTAAAAATGTGATGTTTTATAATTTTTAGCATGGAGTATACACATGAATGCTTGGATATATCCAACAGCTGATGTGATCCAGGTGCTAGATCAACTAGAAAAATTATATAAAAAATGTATGTGTTAATTTTGGAGGAGAAAACCTATGACCATTTAAGTCAAAGATTCATGGGATGGTTCAATGGCACTTAAAAATTGCTACCTGTGGTTGATATTTCCAAGAAAAGGGGTTCCAAAGAGAAATCTCAAATTAAGGAAGAAGTGTATATTTCACATATATGGCACGTTTTCACTTACAAAGTAAGAAATGTCAGCTAATCGTAAGCAATTGGACATCTAAAGTAAATGTAACAACACACACTTTACACTTTACAGAAATTTTAGATGAGAGAGGGAAAGCTTTTCAACAAAAGCAAAAGAAATAATACTTTGTTAGATATTTAATCTACTTCCACAATTATAACAAACTTTCAAGTGCATCATGTATCTTGATGCTTAAAACTAAATGCACTGATCACCTTGTTAAAGGAAATTTTGCTGTATAAAGGTACAGAGTCCTTGCAAAGAATAGGGAAAATTAAATATATGTTTTAAGACTTTTCTGCAGAGACAGGGAGATAGCATATGTCAATATTCACTGTTCTCACTAAGTCACTAAAAAACGTTTGGTTTCACCTCTGAAAGTAATTTGCACAGTGGAGTTTTGCTGATGAAAGATTAACTCTTGAGAGGTGGTAAGCACCTGCTTCTGTGCTAAGCCAGCAGAACATGTGCATGCCTTGAATGCACCAGGTCTGGCCAAGTGCAATTAACTCAATAAAACTTCTTAAAGCTGAAAGGTATTCTAAAGGGAGGTGGGGGCAGAAGACACTTATATCATGCCTAGGACATCTTACCACATATTTACTATCATTATAAAATCCTAGCGCTGATAAAATGTTTCAAAGAAGATATCTGCTAGCCAGTCATCTCCAAAAGAGATTTTTCCACCCCTCACTCATTCAGGAAAGTAAAGTCTATCGCCTTTCCAAAACCCATCACACATGTTCCTCTGCTGGTCTAAGGTTGGGAATCTGCATCCCGCCCCCCTGCAGCAGAGTGGAGAGCCATGCAAACCGCTTTGTGCTGAACCATGCTGTGGTCACTGCCCGGAGAAGGCGCTGGAGAGATGTCAGATTCTGTGTGTCAGAGAGGAAATAACACCAAGCGCATGCACTCGAAGGTAAGCAGCAGCTTGGAAAAATAGCAGCAGCAAAAGAGAGAGAATGTGATCTGGCACGGGAAGGCGAGCGCCGCTGCTCAGAGCTGGACTTCTTGCAGGCTCGACTGGGGGAGCGGCACATGCTGTACTGTCTGCGGTGCAGGGCAATCGCTACGTGTTTACACTCCACAACATATTGAAAAGTATTTCTAAATGTGCTATGGTTTGGTCAATGCCACAGAGGAAATGCAAATATTCATCTTGCAAAGTGCAGGTGCTATCCTAAGAAAGCATAGGTTTGTCTTAACAGTATTAACCAGATTTTAAAATGGAAAGTATTTATCACTTGAGATTCCAGACCTTAAACTGTTCTGCAAGGCAGGCAGATGTTTCTCCGTCCCCCCAGCTTCTGTACCCAACCAGTCCTCGGAGGACAGGAGGACTTAGCCTGTCATGTCAGTAGTGCTCTGCTGCTGGGGCTGCAGGAGCAGGGTAAGTGCTGCAGCAAGTGCTGCAACCAAGTATGAGCCAAAAAACGGTGCCAGAAAGAGTTCTGTGGATACCCTCTTTCCTCCTTGGACATCTCAGTATCGCTGTTTTCCAGACTAACCAAGGGCTGTGACTGTGTTCACGCTCTCCTCTGCCTGCACCCCAGCCCATCCTCGCTTTGGTCTGATCTACCCTGGGGCTGGCAGAGAACTTCCTTCTTCTCTTGCTGCACGTGAATTTTGACCACAGTAGCTAGTCTGTCTCACCATTTCCGTATGAAGAAGAACTAGGAAAGATCCAGTCTCCTGGAGGAAAGTCTTATCTGTTAATAATACAAAGCTCTACATACCTCACCATACTAGAAATGGGCTTTTCTACAGCGGAGGAATGTGTTCTGTGTGCCTTTTGCTCCTGCCCTTATTGAATGTCCATCACCGTGTTCGTAATTCTTTGCACAGCCTTTATTCCTATATTCTGGTGAAGACCAGCGTTCACAAATGCAGAATAATTACTGGCAATTACACTGCCAACACAAGCCTTCAAGAAGTGTACAGTGCACAATACCCTGCTACTTATATTTTTTTTTATTCCATAGTACCTGGGGATACCAGTCCATAGGAAAGGACATCTGGCTCCTATTTGTGAAAACAGTGGTTTGTGGGTTATGATTTGTATGCGCCAGCGGGATTTTGGAAGGAAGCAATTCAGCACTTAAGCACGTCTCATCATTTTCAGGTATGGCAGGGGAAATATGTATAGTTATATATGTACAAAGAGATTGGGAAGATTATTTTTAAACTGAAACATTTGATGTTTTTACAGCATTTATACAATTCCTCTTAAACCACTGTTTTCCTTTTTAAAATTAGCATCAGTGTTTGTTTCCTGTGTGAAACCTGGTTTGTGTCTGACCAATTGAAGTGAAGATAAATGTGACAGGAAGCTGTTTTGAATACAGTATCTCAGCTGCAGAATAAAGCTTCTCTGAGTAATTGAAATGAAAGTCAGTATCAGTAAAAATAAATTGCACAATTCAGCTGTGGCTGGAAAATTACTACTGAGGTTGGCAACTTGATGCAACTATTTCTATTACTTTCTATTGCATTAGGTAATAAATACTTCATAAGAATAGTAGAGCAAGCTTTATTTTATTCCATGTTGTGTATATAAAACAATACTGCTAGCAAAAGATTGCCTTTAGGGCAGGAAAATGTTTTATTCTCCACTCCTGCACAGTCGAGAGTCTTTCTGCTGGTTCTGCCAACAAGGATGCCAATTAGTGTCAAGTGACATTTTGGTACTGCTGATGAGAAACAAAACAAAGGGAGCATAGTATGGTGAAATGAATTTACTGTACTAAGAGATAGAAAAATACCCTTTTTCTTTTTTTTGGTAATTGGACCTAGAATTCAGTGAGGAAGGCAGAAAAAAAGAGAATACCACTCCTGACATTTTAGAGTTTATAACCCCAATTCTGTACTGGGAGTTCTCACTTCGAGCTCCCTTCTCAGAGGAAGTCAGCATTACATAAACCTTCAAAACTTGCTAAGGTGAACCCCACACCATCTCTGTGTTAATTCTGCTAGTGCTTTCATCAATATTCCTAACACTATCTTGACATATTGTTTCAGTGAAATCCAGAGAATAAAATCTCCTGTTTAGGAGCACGCACAAAGCATGTCCACTTGTAAAGATAAAACTCAAGGACATAATTCAGTTTTATTTTACTTCCAGGTTCCCCATCAAGTCAGTGTGAAATCCCCACTGAGTTACCTTTGCCCCGATAAAGGCTGGGTGAGGAAGATGATGGTACCTTGGAGTGAGAAGGCCACTTCCTCAGCAATTAATCAATTCCTAGCACCTCATTTGTGGTCACTTCATTAATTTCAAATCTCTTTCTAACAGGACGCTTTGCATGTGCTCTTGACTGCTAGAAGAGGATGGGCAGGGGATAAATCTGCAAAACTGGCCAGGGCGATCCATAAAGGTGAGCAGGGCCAGCATTGCTCAGGAATACTCACAGAAACCCGGCTTGACGGGGGCAAAATTATGTCCCTGCCAAGGTGCACTGCTGAGCATTTGCCTTAGTTGATGAAACAATGGTTGATCTGCAATAAAGGCCACATCCTGACTTTCTTAGCTCTGTAAAGTTTTCAATAGCAAAGTAAATCCAGCTTGGTACCAAATGTCAAGTCCTGACTTTATTTCCTCTGCAAAAACATCAATAGCAGCATAAATCTGTCTTTTTTTTTTTTGTTGTTAATTTTCTTAAGTTTACCGTGTATATAATACACAGAAAACGCTCAGGTAAAAATAGGAATGAAATAATTGCTGCTATAAAGAGAAGGGGTGGCATACGTTCCCTGTCCATCAAGCTCCAACCAGTTGGCACCCTACAAATCATAGGAAGCACAGGGGTAATTATAGAACTGGAAGCTGATTACTGTAAACATTCAGAAGTAGCTCCTAGTAATTGGAAGCTAAAGATAATGTAAGCGTGATTACAGCCACAAAGGAACTGTGCAGGTCACTTACACCCCCATTTTTCTCTATTCCTTAAAACTAGGTTTTCTCACAAAGCAACAAGCAACCTAGTCAATCTAGGTATACTAACAACCTGTTAATATCGTGGATTTTTTGTTCTCTGTCAGAATTAGTGTTGATGTGACAACATACAGACCACCAAGATCTGATTACTTTCCCATTGTGCATTAAGCAACGTAGCTAACAGCTTTTGCCAGCTTGTTCTGTCATCTCCTGGCACCCCTTCATCACTCCCAGAGGCACCGCAACACGTTTACGGTGGAAAACACCTGGTGACAGAAAGGCAACTTGCACCGAGAGTAGATGATGACAACATGTAAAATGGGTTTTAGTGCCTGGGGTGTTCACTTCTTCACCCTCAGGGCAGTACGGAGAGAAAACTCTGTCTTCTCCACCCTTAACAATGGGAGCTCCTTGGTGAAGGTGCATCTGCCAGACATATTGTGCTGGACCATGAAGAAATAT
Source organism: Fregata magnificens (assembly GCA_013389945.1). NCBI lineage: Eukaryota > Metazoa > Chordata > Aves > Suliformes > Fregatidae > Fregata > Fregata magnificens. The sequence goes on from WAAD01028307.1 coordinate 92,329, forward strand.
TCAATTCCTGCTTCAAAGAAGTTACACCACCGGGACAAATATAATAACACTTCAGCCGAAAGCGATACCCTCTTTCTTGCCCAAACATACCAGAATGACTGCAACATGACCAAGAGGGAAAGCTGCTTTTCTGGCATCAGACTGTGCTCTCCTCCTGTCCTCAAATAGGAAGATATACAGAACCTGTCATTTTTATTCTACATAGAGAATTTCGCTTATTTATGGCTCTAATCCCTACTTGATCCTTACAAGGCTATTTATCTCAATCATATATATCACTGATAGCAAGTTCTACAAATTAATTACCAGAAGTGTAGGAGCATTGATTTTCATCCACATCCTTATGTTATTATTATACAATCCCAAATTCTAGCTGTATTCTGCATTTGAGGCAGAATTTTCAGAACTAATACAACAAGCTTTTGAAAAAGCCACCCTTTCATTAAATAGTTACCTAGACTCCTATCTGAAATTATTTAGCACTTGGACATATTATGACCAAGAAGACAAGAGCCCCTCCACATGATTTGACCTGAAGAAAGTGCTACAAAAAGCATAGCTTTTGCTACCTGGCAGTAAATTTCTCACCGTGCTGTATAATCCCATGCTCCAAAAGTCTGCGGCCAAGCTGCTCTGCTTCAGTCCGTGTCGTGGCTTCTCCTTCCTGGATCAGCCAGTCAATGAACTCCGATGCCACGAAGGTCCGTTCGTACTTGACTCCTTCCTCTTCCCTGGCTTGCAGAAGAGTATTTTCAGAACTCATCAACCTGGTATGGTGGGAAAAAAATTGGTAGGGAAAATGGTTTTTCAGAAAAGCAACTCCACATCTATTCTGGCAAATCTCACTGATACTAAGCAAACGTATGTGAACCTTTCACTGACTTACTAAATCTTTCCTCAAGCTATCAATCTAAACTTAGGATGTGAATTATAACCGCTTCATCAAGAAATTTAGACTTTATATCCCTATGTGAAGTTAATGCTTTCTTGTTTTTTTCCCTAAAACAAAAAAGGCTTTTCAGTTTCACATTTCCCCTATTTAGGTCTTTAGGTTCTCTAAAAGTTACTGTATAATCAATTTTGAAACAAAATTAGCCTAAAAGCACCAGATTATGACTAATGTGTTCAAAAATTCCTAATTAATTTTTACAGTTAGCGGGACTATGCCCCGAAGTCATTCAGATGGTTTTGAAAATTCTTCCCACAAGCTCTAAAACAGCTGCAGAAAAATTGAAGAGGAAGAGAAAAAGGTCGTTCTGTGGTTTGGGTGGTTGATAAATATTTAGCATCCAACACTTAGCGATGCAGCTGCAATGAGTGAATTACACACCTGAACACACTTTAACATCTGAGTCTCAGAGTCTCTGTGCCTCAGCTGGCTCTGTGTAACACCTGGGGTGTCTCTAAATCTCCTAGCAATTGGCATGTACCTAGCTTAAAGGTCCTAATAAAATTCTTCTCCATTCGAGTAACCTACGCAAATAATACAGTATTAAAAAAAAATAAAAAAGCCTCAGTATTTTGTTAATGCAAAAGTAAGGTTGACAGTTTGAAAGAAGAAATGAGAACCGCTTCCTTTTTATACAGAATCCCACTTTTTTTTGTTTTGCTGGGAGACTGAGCACCATAGCCTCCTTATTTGCTAATTTCATTTTGCTTCATAATTACTTTATTTATTATAGGCTAATAATAGGACTAGTGGTGAGACTTTCAGAATAACAGCTCAAGAATGGCATGGTTATTTTTTCCATGTGAGACTAATAAGCACCCTCCCTTCACCAACTATTTTGAAATTAAGGGCACAACTGAACTACAACAGAAATATTCTGGAAGTGCTTAATCTTTGCCCTTCCAATCAAAAATTTGAATTTCATGTAAATCCATACATGGGCCATCTCCTTCTTAAACTGCCAGCATGTCCAGAGTTCATAGGATATAACTTCACCTCCTTTGGGAGGCATCAGAAAAATCTGTGCCATAAGAACACAGAGAGAAATTTCATTTGAAATTACAACAAAGAGGTTTGACAGGATCCAGCCCCTGCTATTTCACCTGAAAGATTTATTCCCTTGACTTTAATGAGAGCTAACCAGAAGCCTGAACTGACTGGATCTCACCACCAGGCAGCAGATCATCAAACCAGGCAAAGGCTGTTCAACCACAGCCGTATGTCAATGGCGGATATACTGAACTGCTCATTTAGATGTTGGTGCATCATTGCCAGCACCTCTGAGCTGGGTAAGAACTAAGAAAGTCAAAATTAGCTGAAGTCAGGCATGAGGCCAAAAGCAGGAATATGTGCCACAGAGGACAAGGTATTGACTCCAGAACTCTTGCAAAGACATTATTCCTTTTCATATTTTGATTTACAAGCATCTGCATGCAAGGCAACATTTTGTCCCACACTAACCACATCTAATACAGACAGAGCTCCAAGGGACCATCTTTAAATGTGTCTCATTCACCAGGCTTTTTTCCCCCCAGAAAAAAAAGCAAACCCAAAGCTCGTGTCTTTTTGTACCATCTGCTGCATGGTTACCCAGAATTGGTTACCCAGGCTCTGTGGGCACCAAATAAAAAATCCTTAGGATTGTGTTAATTGTTCTTTGATGAGTCTATAATTAGTTGACCAGCTCATTGAAGTCACAGATAGAGAGGTCCTTGAAAAAGAGATGCTAATTGTTAGATTTTTACAGAGACACAAAAGAAATTTGGAAAAATATCAAGTGGAAAAACGCTCAGCTTGACATTTCACACCCTTCTGCGTGTGCCCGGAATAGCACTGCAAAGGATTTGGACTTGTGAACAAACAGACACGACAAATTGACAGTTTAACAAACCCAGAAACAGCAATCCATAGACTTACATCGCTAACTGAAGCAAATCACTGTAACTCCATGGCTGTCAACAAAGCTGTACCAATTTACATCAGCCAAAAACCTGGCCTTTCATTAGCCAGAATCGGAAACTGCCTCTATCTCTTCCATTTTCTCCTTGTTTCAAAAAAACATGATGCCATTCCTGTCAAAACATATTATTTGCTAAAACTGGTGTTACCCAGCATTAAGGGAATGTATTTAGCCAAACACTGAAATTCAAACTCTTTTCAAAAGAAAATTTTAACCTTGTTTTATCTAAATATCTGCACCAGAGGATAAATTTGAATTAACCACTGATGAGTTAAAATGAAAGTGATTCAAAGAATGCAGCCTCAAAATTATCTGAATGATTTCCTGAAATTAAAACCATAAATCTGCACTTCTTTCACTGTGAAATCTCGTTGAAAAAATCCCAGTTGAAGTCAGCGTCATGAGACGACTTATAGCTCCTAAACCTGACTGCACCAGAAACACAACAATCCTGTGTGCCTGACCAAAACTTACTGAGAATTACAAACATCATAAAAATAGGATGCCTGCACAACTTGATTTTTTTTTTTAAGCTATGAAAGGTCTTTGCTGGATTTATTTAAGATTTGCAGGGAGGATTTTGTTGAACAGGAAACATATTCTTCTCATTCAATCTATTTGGTCAGTCCTGTAGAGTATGAAAACTGATACCATCTTTGGACCTAATAAACTATTCAACAATTTTCAGACAAAGCTGTAGGAAAACCAGTAGGTTTCATCTCTAGTTGTAAAATTGAAACTCAAAGCATGTTCACAGAGAGGATTACCAAAGTTTGCAATGATGTGCAGGGAATTGGAGCTGATTTATGATTTTCAGTGCAAATGAAGGGAGAATACAGTCAGAGGCTGATTTTAAATCTTCTAATGGCACAAGTACAGCCACCGAAGACGTCCACAGTAGGTGAAGGAGGTAATGCCACAAGAGAGGAGAATCCAGGGTACAAGAAGCTTTGTGGTCACACAGAAGGGAGACAGGGAAAGGGAGCTCCTCACCATGGGGACAGACCTAATGTTCCCATGTCCCAGGGCAGAGCACAGGGCATTTACCCGAAACAGCTGTCTGAATGCAGAGAACCTGCCTAACGCATCCATTCCTCTGCCCATGCAACAACCTGCTGGTCCTCCTAAAGCGTTTTGCTCATTTTACCCATTGAGGGTACCAATCTGCACGGACTGATGTTGGATAACATGTCTGCAATTTTTGGCAAGCACAAACCACGCTGGCTTCTGAATGTAACAGTACTCCAGCCCTAATGCAGTGGGTGGAGAAGAGCAGGAAATGGTATTATAATGGCTATCTTAAACCAGCAAAGCCTAGTGAAGATCAGCAACATCTACACAATTAGACACAGATTTTTAAAATATGTTGGATTCAGACAGATTTCCTTTGACATAGTTGCATTTCTCTTGAAATTAGGCCTACAAGCATTTTGATAAACAAGTTGAATATACTGGTAAGTGACTTCACATCTGTGCGTGAATACTTTTCTCCAGTTGTTGCCATTTAATAACTATTTTAATTGCACTGATTTAGTATTTTCTTTCTCAACACTATAAGCAAACTGATACAACAGATATATTACACATACACACATTTCATTGCAGAACTCTTTCTGTAGTAGTCTGACTTTCCGTATTAGATTTTAAGTTTAAAACGCATCCAGTGAAACTGTGAAGGTGTTGCTAATAAGTGTGCATGGACAAAGGACCTAACGAAATTCGAGTGCTCTGCACACTGGATTTGCTACAATAAACAAAGTGAAGACCAGTTAGCCCAGGTACGTGTTCTTATCTCCCATGAATATGAAATATTTCCAACAATCCATGGAGAATTTTGACTAGCTTTGACCGTCACAGACTAGTTTTGAAATGCCATGTATTTTTAATCTAGACCACATTTAGCACTCAGGGCTGGTTTTAAAAGTTTCTGAACCCTTTAGATACGTTGCTTAGGAGCAACCACCTCATGAGGATGCAGTTATATTTAGATATAGGTGCTGCTTTTGGCATTAACTCCTTTTCCAAGAAAGAAACAATCTATACTGTTATGAAGATTTTTCTGCTAGTATAGTGTTGGACAAACTGGACACTAGACATTGGTTTGGAGATAGTTCTTCATGCAGAGAAATGGGGATGGAAGCAGACACTGGCAGAACAGAGTTCTTCCCACCATGGCTGCTTTCATGCAGAGGACTGTTATCAGCCTCACCAACAAAACATTATTTTCCTCACAGAAGAATAAAAATAGAAATATAGAAAACAAATAGAAAAAAAGGTTTGCTGCTGTAGACACACTGATCGGCTTTTCATTGTATCAGCCAGGCTTGCAGGCACTGCATGTTACAGAGTCTAAGGGAGCAAATGCTGTGCTTAGTAAAGCACAGGAGATTTTGGAGATGAGTGATTCAATTCATCTGTCCAAGTGCATTCAATGAAGGATTTTTTCCAGTGGTGTATTTTCTTGTGTCTATGCAATTTTTTTTTTTTTTACTTTAAATAGTCACAGTCACTGAGTCTCAGGGAATTTTATATGATGGGTGCAACAAAAGGAGTAGCATTTACAATTATTGGTTTATATTTCAGTTTAATTGCTCTTTCACCAAATTGACCTTCAGAGCCTTCTAACCTTGAAAATAATATTTATCATCAGCTTTTAAACTTGGGATTGTCCTGAGTGCTTTATTCTAAGAGGGAAACAAAATTACTGCAGCCAGGAGACACAGCATCTCTCCCAGCTGCTGCATGCTTCTGCTCTAACCAAGCAAGAGAGCGGGTGGGATTCAGTCTGGAGCAATACTTCAAGCTTTTTGGTAAATAACATATCACGACTTTTGCATTAGTTTGTAGCATATGCCGACATGCATTTTATTCACTCTGCTTGAAAGTACCGTATCACAATCTCTACATCCTGAATAAAAATGTCATTAATTATAGATTGGGAAGTATGGTTAAGCTGCCTAGTTATTTGACTGAAGTAATCCAGTGGGATATTCAGTATCTCAGCATAATCATCTGTTTCAAATCTTAATTAGATGTTCTTGGCTTGGATCTTTTTGAAACTACATTTAATATAACCTTTCTGATGTAGAAGCTTTGCAGACTGGAACGCTGGAGATTAATTTCACCTATTATTTAAAATCCTACCTCCTGGTGAAGATACCGAGTCTCAACAGATATGTAGCCACTTGTTCAGTACATGTTGATGTGCTAAAGGTTTAGGTCTTGTGACTGATTACAATTTTACATGACAAATCATCCATTAGTAATTATTTTTACAGAACAGAGTTCAAGGGCTTAAATTTGCATTGGGTTCTCATATAGGATGTATTTACAACCCAGAACCTAAGAAAATGCAATTTCTTTTCAAACAAAATGCTACAAGTGAACATGGTAGAAAAGTGAAAGAAAAATGGGAGAGAGAGAGAAGGCTTACCAAATAAAGTCACAGGATTACCCAGACCCATTCCTGCATGATTTGAAAGACTCTCATTATTCAAAAATAGATTAACAAGTATCATTTGCCTCCTGTCCTATCAATCAGCAACACATTATGGATACTGAATGCAACATACTTTTCATAAAGTCTTTGTCCTCTCATGAAGACCTTCACCTCATTGTCCAGCGGAAATGTCCCGTCGTCTTTTCTGAAGCGGTAGAACAGTTTGACATCCTTGAATTCCTTATGCTCATCACAGACTGAAAGGTAAAATGAAAAAAATTTCATAGGGATGTTAAGGAGTTGAGGATCCATTCAGCAGGTATCACTGCTGAACTTCAAACCAAGCACGTATGGGGCCTAAGCCCCTGTATTTCTGAGCATACAACTTTATTCAGTTCTAATAACTGATGAAAGGCTGGAGGAAACTTTCAGATAGGCAGCCACATTTCTAGGTGAGGGGGCTAGGTGTTCATCAGTTTTCTGAGTGTTACTGCGAACATGAAGAGCAAAAAAGCATCCATCTGCCATGTATCTGGAAAACCTTTTAATGAAAACAGTCTGTTACCTTGTTTGTTTAAAAGGCCACCAGTGTAGAACACCCAATAATTTAAGGATTGGCAAACTTCTTAAAGTTACTTATATCAGTTGAGTGATGCAGTAGGAAACTTCAGACTTGCTGCAGAAACAGTCCAAATCAAAGCCTTCTGCCCCATTAAAATTGTCTCAATTGCTCTGCCATGCCAGCCAGCAAATGACAGGTGGAACAGGAGCACCATGCAAAATGCTAAATAAGGTTTATAAGAGAGCAGCCGACGATGGGCTCCTGTAAATGCAGAACAGAGCTCCATCATGGGCATAAATTAATGGGAAAGATATCCCAACCAAGCTGCTCCTAGCAGAGTTGTCACCCCACATACATGGGCTCACCTTCTGCACCAGAGGAGCACGAACTGGTACCCCTTTCACTTGACATGGGAGTCGAAGGGATGCTCTGAGCATCCTGCAGAACCTGACTGAACCTCTCTGAATTTGCCTTAGCTCACTTTGCAAACAAATTTATTAAATTTGAGTGCAATACATGATTTTTTTTAAGAAACACCTGCTCTATGTGTAATATATAGACACATATGTATAAAATTTGTATGGAAGTTACAGTGTGCAATCAGATCCTGAGGTCGAAAACATTTGAAGGTTGTTAAAGCTTTAGACAAGCATTCAGCAATAAAACATCTATTGCTCAATTAAATTAAGTCACTCAGGCATCCACGCAACTCTTCACTGACATTTTCTCAAAAGAGGATTAAGTAGTCAGATTTGAATACCCTATAATTACTTTATTCTTTAACTATCTACTGTGAGTCCCAGTTTCCATAACAACCCAGAATTTTAATTTAATAGCCGAGCAGAAGCTGTAGAAGTGGCACTCATTCAATATGTGCATTTCTTCCTTTAATTAAGGTGGTGTTAATGTATTGCAGATAGCAGCAGTATTGCTGCACATACAGTGACCCCTGCATAAAGTCAACATTCGTCTGTTCGCAGTTGCTCTGTTTTCTCTTAAAAAAGAAACAAATGGTACATTTTGCCTTTTTGAAATGGGTAATACTATACGCTTGAAATCAAGGCGTTGGATCTTTGTGTGCTTCCTAGCCTTTTGTGCACCAAAATGCAACTAAACGCTACGACTGAATTGGAAGTCTCCTTTTCATCAGTGTAAATTGTTCTTCAAGAAGCTGAAAGGAACAGATCTCAAATAGACAACAAGTTTAGGAGAAAATTAATCAGGGCACAGCCAGACCACTAACTTTCGTGCAGCTGTACCAGCACTAATGTTTGTGCAGCTGGTGTGAGGGACAGGGCCAGAGAACTAATCCACGTGAGAAAAATGATCTTTTTTTGACGGCTGACTTTTCAGATGGACTTTTCAGCTGGAAAACTGTGCTCTGGGGAGCAGGGAGGTGAGGGCAGCGGGGAGAGAGGGGACAGGATCCAGCTGGGGCTGCTCTGGAGGCAGGGAAGCAGCAGCACAGCCTCCAGTACCTTTCCCCCCTGTACTGACATGGGGAATGCCACTCCACACCTCTTCAGCCTCTCCATGTTCCTCAGGACACAGGGGACCTTGCGGAACAGCACAGTTTCTGGCAGGGAAAGGATCTTACCTCTCCTATACTTGGCTGAAGAGCAGGAGTGGGATTTCCCTTTGTTTCATAGCAGTCAATAAAATTTAGCTTAAAACTTTTTAGCAGCTGATATTGCACTTACCATGGTGGATAATGCTGTGATCCAATAATTTCTGCACCAGTTTAATTGCCGTCTCTCGGTCAGAGGCCTCTTTATGGTCAATCAGCCAGTCAATCAGCTCTTTGGCAACAAAGCAGTTCGGGTATGTCTTGAGGTGGTGCCGCCGATCTTTAATGACCTTTTCTTCATGCAGTCGGAGCCTGGGGGTCAAATCACCTTGTGAATATTATTTGCAAAGAGCCTCTGTAACTAGCAAGACTGGGACAAGGGTGGAGCAGAGGCACCCAAGCCCTGCTCACAGGATGGGCTTTGCAGGTGTTGGATGGAAGAGGAGGAGACTCAGTCACACGTCCAGCACTGGCGTCTGACCACCAGGCAATCCACAGCAACCATTTGTTACAACTTTAAACCCCATACTTGGAAAAACTGGTTTTCTGCCCAGTGGAAAGGATTAAAAAATGAAGAACAGCACAGCATACTAAGCCCAATAAAATACTTCCTGTAGGTCAATTAAACTGTCAATAATTTGGAATTAATTTTCTCACATTACCACTAATACATTCCATGTTACTCTTTTATTTTGTGGTATCACTGCCGTAGAATTTTTTTTTTTAATCTTACTCATTTTTTTAGCTGTAGTTTCTTCCTTGGTTGGGTAACTGCATTTTGTCTCCAGCTGCAGAACAAGCATAGCATTTACAATTTAAAATTCAGTCGCAAAGCTGTTCCAACACAATGTTATCTAGCATTAAAAAGTTGCCTCCTACTCCAAATAAAGGAGAACTCATTTCTCACTTGGGCAACTGTTGGTAAATGCTATCTTTCCAAAAATCTCCCCCATCATCTTGAAAGCAAGTTGGTTGGCTGGTTTTCAGACACTTGGGTCAGAATGCAAGGTCCTGATTAGAGTATTACCTTGTTAGTAAAGGTTGTGGGGTTCTGCATCTTTATTTTTAGACATTTTTTTCCAAAATTCCATTTTAATTAATAATGTTAATAATTCTGTTTTTCTAGTGCCATGTGTATACAACAGTTCTGAAGAAAGCATAGAAACCACAATGCTGGGGCTCCTATCACAAACAGAAATATTGCCGTTCATTTTGAAGTGGCCAGAATCCTACCTTGTAAACACTCTCACTGACTTCAAAGAAGTTCTGAGTAATGCTATAATAATTGTAGAGGGTACAACTATCTCTATTTTCTAGAGCGGGAAATAGAGCAGAAGGGCATTAACATGAGCCTCAAGAAGCACAGGGCAGGAGTCCAACCAATTTTCCTCTCAATGTGATTCCAGTATGAAACAATTATTTCTCTTTAGACTCAAAGAAAGGGAAACTATTTGGCTGAAATCAGTGAAGAAAACATTATTAGGGCATTAGACAAGGCTTACGTAGGCTTCTACCTAAAAATAGTAGCAAAGCAATGTTTTGTTTTGCAGCATTTAGCCTTGAACTACACTGGAGTGGCCAATCTGTGATATGAATTCAAAACCAGCTTTGCAAACATCATAAAAAAATCAGGACTTTTATATTAAAAATACTGATAAATCAGATTAGTATTCTGGAAAGAAGTGCTGGTAGATATCCCATGCATGGTGAAATTCTCTGAGCTAAAATACCTTTGCGTAAAGCATATTTTCCAGATGCGCTCTAACAGCTGTTGCTATACTTAGAAAGAAAAGCCTACACAGTTTTAATTATAGAACATGTAATTATCAGTATGTCTGATGGAGCTTTACATTTAAAATATATTCCAGGTTCTGTAAACATTCATCCAATCTTATGTCGCACAATAATCTGCAAGAACAAAACTAAGGAAAGGGCATATAATACATATGCAGATGGCTCGACCCAGCTTTCAGTCATCAGTGTAAGTCTAAATGGATGGAGTTCATCTGACACAAGAAGGAAACCCCCTTCTACGAAATTCCTTGTCCAAACATTGCGTAGGAGTGGCCAGGACTGGTCTGGCATTCCACAAACAAGTCAGTAGCCAAGAGCCCCAGAAATGAGTATTTATGTCTTAAATTCTGACCGAATGCTTTCCTGCAGCTGGTGGGCTTATAAATATTTCAAGTTCTCTGTCATGGCAAAAGACACAGGTTCCCACTACAACCTTTTTCCTCACTCAGAGCATTTATAGGGTCTCTCTATATACCTTTTTGCCTATATTAATAAAACTCATAGAAATTTCATTATCTTAATTATCTCCACCCACTTGCTGAATTGGATCCAAATTTGCTAAGAGGTTATGAAATCACTAAGTCAAACAGAGCATGACCACATATGTCTCAAGAAACCTGAAAAACCAAATTTATCCACAATTTCCAAATGGGAATGGGAACTTTTTCTGCAGTCTGTAGCAACTGTATCCATACTGAATTATGTCCAGGGTAATTTATTTGGAATAAAAAACACAAAGGGAATTCAGATTTTCTCCCTGGTGGTATATGGTGTTCTCTCTGTCAGGGGTTCCTCACCTCTACAAACCTACTAAAAATCAAACTGTATGGAGGAGAAGTAGCTCAATAAATTGAAATTGTACCTAGTGTAAACTACAAATACAAAAGCCTCAGGTAAAGTTATTGAGCATATATTGCAGTATGCAAATCAAAAGTTTAGGTAGGAATTCTAAAAATGTGTCCGTGTTCAGAAATTTTTATCAGGAGACAAATCAAATGGGATAAAAAAGAAAAAATGTAGCGGTGAATGCAATGATACACTGGAACCAACACTCAAGTGAAGCGGTAAATTCTTTATCCCTTGGCATTGGGAAACAGGCTTCTCACCAAAAGACCTTGATGTTTTCCCTTGAAGTAATGTTAACCACTTTTCATCAGCTAGTCTGCATGATGACTGGAAAATACCTAACTTGACGCTGGTCACATTTCTCTCGCTAGAAGAAATTTTTTCTCAAGAGCTGCTTAGGAGAATTAGCTCACTGACAAACCCTGACCAGTTTGAGGGGAGAAGAGAGAGGGCAAAAAACAAGGGGTGATGGGGGGACACCTTGATTCAACAAGCCTTTGAAAAGCTGTCCCTCTTTCTACAACTTAATAGCTGAACACCAGAAAACAATCTTGTGTACACCAGTACATCATCCATATGTAATTCCATATATTATTCAAGATGACCTGCCAGATTTGGCACTTGGGGCCACACTGTCCCCTACCTCCAGAAAACAACATGAGAACTAAAGCATTTGAGCAATTGCTTGTGAACTGTAACAGGCATATGCAACCCTTTAATATTTACAAATTGATATCCATGGCTCTTATTCATGCTTACAACAAATAAAGACAGTCTGTATTTGCATGTGTGCATGCCAGAACAGTTTTCTTGGGGGCTTGTCTAAACAGGAGTTGCTTTAATTAACAACATGTAGGGACTCTTGCTTCAAACAGAAGTGCCTTCCCCCTGTGTAGCATGGACCGGGCTAACCCAGAACACTCTGCTCCCGTTTTGCAGTAAAGGTGTTCAGAGTTAATCAGGAACAATGTTGTTTGTTGAGAGGCCGTTTGCCGTTTTCTTTGCCAACTCTCAGAAAAGTCATGATAATGGAAAAATCAAAATCTTTGCCTAGAAATGAAGAACGAGGCACTAACTTGGGAAGAAGCTCTCACAGCTACGTTAAAGTTGCATTTTGTTTTCCACCAGTGAAATTACGCGTTTTGAAGTTTCTTGCATTTTTTCTGAACCAATGGGTAAGGATTTTGCAAAGGCAGTGCCTGCACAAGAGTCTAGCTTTCCTTTTAAGCCCCAGAAAAGGCCAGCACGCTGGCTGAATACAGTAGTGATGTCACTAACTGGACCACGGTCCAAATATCTCACCCAGCTATTTCCCTCTATTAAGTCTAGTAGTTTGTGCTTGGCTAACATAGATCTTGCAGAACACCATCCAGTCCTGATTTCTATGTATGAAAAGACAAAAAGCCTCCTGCTCTTCTTGGTAATTTTCTGAATAATTCATCTACCATTCCCTAGTACCTCCTATACAGTCCCTATGTTCATCCTAGCAAAGCTCAGTAAAAATGTGCAGGGAACAGGTTGGTTCCTGACACTCGATAGACAATACGGTATGAAGACTTCCATATTGTGCTCCACTCATTCACCTCTTCTAATTAGTGAGATACCTTCCCAAAGCAATCATACACACACACCCCTACGCATACATATATATATATATATGATATATATGTGCATATGTATTTGTATATGTATGATCTACATAAATATATATATACAAATTATATATATAATTTGTATTAGATATGATATACTTGTATATATCATAAATCATTATATATATCATATGTGTTATATATATGCATATATACCATATATATCACAAAATACATCATTACAGAATGCCTTTTTTTTTTAGTGGAAGAACAAAACGCCAGTGAAGAGACCATTTAAAATGGAGATTCTTAGCAGAATTTACTAATTACTGAACAATATACACTGATGTTGTAATTAGTCATGGGATGAAGCACATCCTGCCCCAGAGTGCTCAACTGCCGCTGATGAGTTCCAGCATGCTCACAGGTTACTGCTGCATTACACCTCGCTTTAGCATATACCCTTGGTTTCAGTGACTATCCCAGCTTAAGCACTGCCAGTCAGCATGCATTGAACTACTACAGTTTTAGCACCTTAAGGTAAACTCTGAACAAAACCGTATTAGATCCCTTGAAAATTAACAGTGATATGCAGAGGGGAAAAACATTGCAGGTGGCTTCTGCCATCTTCAAATTCATTCACAAGTTATATATATTTGGAACCTCTGTCAGAGAAGGATTTACTTATTTCCAAGTAAAGCGAGTCACGACATCCTTTGTGACAAAAATACATGGACAGAAAAAAATATCTTGCCAAAGATGAGGACAATTCATGGTGGCTAAAAAGCATGGGTTTTCCACACCGTTTCTCAAGGGACATCATAGGTGCTCCACTGGCAGGTAGAATTACCCCTTTCTGTTGGAAATGGAACAGTTTTGTATCCTCCCCGAGGTCACAAAGTTTGGCTGTTTTCTGAACATAAGCATATGACCTGTCTACAGCATGGTAGACAGGCATCTTACTAAAAGATGGCATTTTCCAAAGTGTCTCAGTGACTTAGAAGCATAATTCCCTCTGAAAGTTAAAACTCAGAGGTCAGCTGCAGACCCAATTCATTATAAAATAAGTGAGCATATGGCGGCATTTGTGTATATATACACACCCAGGAAAATACAGAACTACATGAAATGTCCTTTATGCTGAACTTTTGCCTTTGCACTGTCAGCAAAAAAAAAAAAATAGGTCAGTGACGATATAAACTTTGTACAGAGAGGTGATCATGAAGGTAGCCTGCAAATGCGATGTGTATTGCTGCAACAAGCATTTCCAGCTGGGCTTGCCAAGTCTGAGCTGAAGTGTCAGTGGTTTGCTGCTGCCTGTTCCTCTTCCTATTTATGCTTCAGCTCTGCAATCACTTAGTTCTGTTACTTGATATTCACAGGAGCTAAAATACCCTTTAAAACATGGGGTCATACTGGAAATAGGATGAAGATATTTCTGGATTGGTAGCTGTGGCAGAGAAGGAATTTTACCACCTGAAATAGGGTTAGAGAGGGTGTCTTCAAAGCAGCTCCTGATTTCAGTTCTCATCACTCTGTTTATCTCAATTTTTTTGCCCACAGTCATGTAGTCAACGTGAGGAGATGCCAGAATGCAGAGCCAGATAGAGAGATTTCAGATAAACCATCTCTTGGTGCACTGCAGAGGAAAGCCTACAGCTTCCAAAGAAGTGATGGTTCACCAGTGCCCCTGTGGCTTTAAATAAAACATTGGGGCTGCCTCTTTTATGAAGTCCTTCTTTATGAATTCAGAAAGTAATAAGGTCACTGAGCCTACAACCGAGCGTGCACGGGGACATCCCCAATACTCATGACACCTTACTAACACTGTAGGGGTCAAAGCAAGCTCTGGGGAACAGACACAGGCATGGTGCAGGGTCCAGGATGAAAGCAAAATGCTGTCTCTTGGAGACACTCTTTCAGCCCACAATTCACGCCAGAAATTCAGACCCACAGACCCAGCAGCCTACTCTAGACTGCAGAGGAAATTAGGTCTGTGTGTTTGTATCGATCTGTCATAAAACTAGACACCACTTGAAAACCCAAGTTTGGATTTTTAAACCTCAAAGGTGCATAATCTGAGCCTCTATCTGGTCTTCATTTAAAACAACACAGCATAACGTTGATCTGGTAAAACACTGAATGTAAATAGGATCTTTAGATAACTTTTATATCAAGTTTTGGAATGTTTATGTTGGCATTTTTCTAGGTTTTGACCCTGTAAGGGAAAGGAACATATTCAGTGGACTGCTGACTCCCCTCCACTTTTCTCTTTGGGCTGGGATATACCCACGTGTGAGGGTAGTCTAACAGTATCACCAAATCAGAACAATATTTGTTTACCTCTCTTTTTCAAGAAGCAGGAAAACTCAGTATCTTGCAAGGTTACAGATCTAATGACACTTTCTCCTCATGTCCACAGGAAGCTGTGAAGTGGCTCATCTCCCTGCCTGCCAAGCCATTTCACTTTCATTTCACTTTTATTCAAGATGTGTACAAACATGAATAATACTTCCAACTGCCTGCGCACTTGAACCTTGAGAGCTTCTGTCTCTCTAAACCCGGGTTTTACAAAGACAAAAACACAAAATGCAGGCAAGTTATTATTTCACCTGCCCCCAGTCATAAGGAAAGCGGAAGTCTGCCTGTCTCGCTCTGGCTGCTTGCTTTCTGGGCTGAAGCTGTCAGAATTCAGGAACTCACAGTTCTCCTCCTCTATAAGGAAGTCAAAGATAATTGGGCTTCTCACTCATGTATGGATGAGCTGGGATGCACACATGGACGAATATATGCAGGTCAAGGTCTATGTGATACTACTCTGTGGATCCCCAAAAGAACCGATGTACTTTTCACTGAAGACAAGCCGCCTTTGCTTATGTCCATCAACTAGGTTTTATTCACATTATCTTTCTGTCTCCCTTGCAAGGATATTGTTAGGCTTACTAAATCAGTAAGTACTGTGGGTACTAATTTTCTTGGGGATGTCTTCCCAAATCTAAACTGAAGACTTCAACCATAAACCTCCAAAATTTCAAAGTGCAGACTAGAAACCGTAGGACAACTCTTGTTGTAGATATCCCTTGACTGGATTAACACAGTAGCCAAAAGCCCACCAACTCTCGTGGACTTATGCTGAAAATCACTCTCAACAAAGGAAGTATTTTATGGATAGAAAACTGAGGAACGAGCAGTGTAGGTCTCATGAGAGACCACTGAAAATCAATGAAATTTGTGTCAGGGAACACAGTCCTGTTATCTCAGTTACATGGCTGGGAGAGGTGAATGTTCCTTTGAAGTGCTAAATGGGGTAAGCATGGGGCAAACAGCCCAAGTCCTACTGCTACAGCTATTCCTGCTAACACTGCCATTCAGGAACCTGGAGAGACAGACCAGGAACTGGGGCATAGGATGCTGGACTACAGGTCTGTGTCACTGGAGTCAAGAAGAGAGGCTGCAGCAAGGACACAAGGGACTGTGGGTGCCAGAAAGCCCCGCTGTGTGACAACCGCTCTCTTGGATGCACGTTGCATCCCAAGGGGGTAGGGGAGCCAAAAAAAGCTACAGGCTGAGGTTCCATGTGCACCAAGGCTGACATCTCTTTTACACTTATGCATGAGGAAAAGCTGAGTATGACCTTACTACACTCTTGGATCAAGTTTCAGACCTCCTGAGAAATGAGGAGGTCTTCTACCCACCCAGCTCCCAGTGCACCTGGGGAAGGGCAGATCCATGACACCCAGAAAGCACCACAATACTGAACAGGTTTGCACTGCAAACAGTAAAAGGTGTCATTATCTGCCAGAGGCAACCCAAGAAATCCATGGGAGAACTGAAATCAGCCAAGCGCCTTATCTGAAGTGCAGTTGCGATATTTCTCCCACCCTGTCAATGACTGACAAATAGTTTTGCTGAGGCATTTTATGGCATTGGGTAACCCCTGATCTCAAAGTCCTTCCAGGCATGGCTGCTCTCAGCCTGAGCACCACAGACCTGCAGGAGATCTTCTCCCTGATATTTTATGCTCCTCAGAGGGGCACCAACTGTTTGCACTCCTTTCAGCGGTCCTTGGCAACCCTCCTGAAAGCAAGAAAAAAATTTCTGCCTTCATCATTAATAATGTGTCATACTGCAGTAATACCTCAATTGCTTTTAGCAATTGTTTTCCATCTCTACACAAAACTCTTAACCAATTACTGTGCTGTGTAATCATGAGCATCATTAAGCACAAATAGCCAGTATCTGACAGGTAATGAGTAATAAAATACTTAGTGCTATGTACTATTGTTAACAAACCCAATTTTATACCAAGGCTATGATTCAAGACCTTTTACTCACTTCCAACAAATAAGTAAGTTAATCTTAAAATGAGTATAGATGCAATACTCTTTCAATATACAGTATGTTGTATTAAAACCATCACACTTTGTTTATCTCTTCCCATTCTAATTGAATAGCTTCCTTTTTTTCATGTTTAGTATAACTGCATTAGTGGGCTCTATTTTTATTTTGAAGGAAGCTGTAAAAGCAGTAAGTGAAAAAATACTGACTAGAAAAGGCACTCTGTATTGAATGTCTTTAAATAAAAAAATAATCTTACCATATTTTGGCACTGATTCATGCTGGTTTTTACCTCCTACAGCTGGCAATACCGCAATATGCAGGATGTTACACTGACAGAAGACATGATTCAAGGGAGTTCTTTCCACTGTGTCCCAGAAGTCTATCGAAATCCAGTGGTTGACCACTGAACTATAAAATAAAATTGGAACTGATGCAAATTTTTAAACGCTGAAAGTAATGATCCGTTTGACTGGATTATCTAGAGGTGATTGAATTGTTAGTGGATGACCTTCACAGGGCAAAAATACAAATGGAGGAACAGGTAAGACTATAAAATGCAAGGCTGTGCACTAACAACAAAATGCTCTGCTGAAAACTGAGAACCTAGAGGCTGGAAGTAACAGAGACTAAGAAATACCTGAATATGCAGTAGCTAAACTTTCACTGACTACAGGCTATCAACAGGCTGAGACCATACAAAAACCAAAGGCAATCTTAGGTCTTACTAACTGAGATGTTTCCAGAAATGATGGGAAATCCAGTTGTTCATGTCATTGTATATGATACTACAGGACATCACCTAAATATTGTGTATTGTTCGTGCCATCTTCATTCAAGGATGATATGCTCAAAGATACGCAATGAAGCAGCACTATGCTGATATGAGAAATGATGAGCCAGTCTCATGAGCAGAGAGAAAAAGATATTGGCTTGGGAGTCTAGCCTTATCTAAACAAAAAGTGAGAGGAACAGAATTGTTGTCTATAATCTTTCAGGTGAGTTAAAAGCAGAGTGCAAGAAAAGCTATTTAAGTGATGCTGAGAGATCCTAAGGTAAATATTAGACAAAGTTTTGGAGCAAAAATTTCTAGCTGTTACTTGAGACAAGAACTTAAATAACTTTTAGAGAACTGTAATAAATATACCAAAGGATTATGTGTTATAATATTCTACAGAAGACCTTCCAGTCCCATGTTTTATAATTACATGATTTACACTGACATCTATGAACAACATTGGGAATACTACAGGGAGGAAGAATATCAGAGGCTGGCCTTTGAATTCACTGAACCAGGACTCACAGCCTTTCTAAAGTCCTGTTTCATGTCAGCTGCAAAAAAGAAAAGTTCAAGTACTGCCTATATTAAGACATTTGCAGTTTATATTAACGCTTTTATTAAAAGTGGATATGCAGATATACAGACATTCTTCATGTGCTTGCCAAAGCACAGGAGCTGTAAGTATGACAAGAGACTTCTGTATTTGTGAGCACGCTTCCTTGCTTTCGCAACAGGGTATTACTTGTTTTTCATTTTTACCGTGCAAGCATGCAATAGTCCTTCCATGGCTGATTGGAAGGATAGATATTTAACTGGCCTGTCATTATCATACAGTCAACACCAAACTAGTAGCAAGTTTTCCTCCAACATCTGAGGGAAATCCTACAACCTTTGTGACATACAACTGTGTCAAAAAATGGCTGGGGATCCGCTGTGAGGAAACCCCATCAGTTGGCTAGCAGCACGCATAGAGGCCAAGGGTCTGGTCTGCTTCCTTGCTAAATCAAAGTGTAGAAGCCAGTAGGAGCTGCAATGGCAGAGGATCCCTCTGCCAGCTCCACAGTCCAACTCTGCATTTTACCCTTGGGTGAAGCCTCTACACATCTATACTCAGTTGGCTTTCCTGCCTCCACGTGCAACACCCACTCATCCCGCTGAGACCCAAATCACCAGGTTTGCAGGAACCTCCAGCCCCTCCTCTGAGATCTTGTGAAGCTACCACAAAGAACCTGGCTATATATAGTCATAGTCACCCTGGTCTTTTTAAGCCTGGAATTTGTCTAATTTTATATAGTGGCACATGATTTTTTAAAATATTTATTGAAATAATATAGAGTATGTAATTATTAAAGTAAATAAATCAAAATAGGGTAGAAGCCTAGACTCATGTTACAGCCTTTTTCAGTTCCCTTAAGTTGTCATGTTTGCTTAAGAAAAACATTGCTTTGAGTGTAAAATATAAGCCAGTATGACCTTCACAGCCAGCTGGAGGCAACAAATCACTATAATCCTAATTAGCATTCCGCTCATTTCTATATGTTTTTCTTAAAGAGAAACCTGTAACATCCAATAAGGTTTCATTGCGAGTGCCAAATGAAACAGAAGAAATGAATCACCATCTACAGAGAAAAAATCAAAAATGTCTCGGAAAGTTATTGATTGCCCCAAACTGCTCTGAATGAGTTCCAAATGCATCTATGCCAAATGGTAACAATGATTTTACTCAACAATTCTGCAACATAACACTACTGTATTCATTTTTTAAACATAGAAAGGATTGCTCTCTGACACAAATGTTTTAATGATAAAGAACCCTCCTATCTGCTTTAAATTTTTTTCTTTATCTAGGGCATACAAACATGTAATGTGAAGAACTATGGTACACGAATTTAAGTACTCAATGGCATGAAGTTACTCACTGCTTCAATTCTGGCAGGGTAGTGAAGAATTTTATCATTAAGGAAAATGTATTAATAAAAACCCTAGTTAAAGACTAATTCTATTTAAAGGAGTTTACTTTTGCAAAAATCTAGCCCGGAGACTGTTTGTTTGGATGAGCTCAGCATTTTTCTACATCTGATATATGATATGAACAGATACACAGCTGCTGCATAGCCACTCTATGAATAGTTCCTTCTGTCAGGATGCTATCAAGGATCTTGTCTTGTTTGATTAGGCCTTGTTAAATATTCATAAGTAGATGAGCTTTGGAAATAAATATTACAGAAGCGTTCTTTCTCCGCTCTTAAGATTAAACAAAATTTTCCTTTAAAATAATATATAAATCAATAAGGAGCCCAGAGAAGTTCTGCTGCTCTACTGAACAGCTTGCTCCCATTGCTGGGCCGTGTGTTTGCCACTTCTCATTCTAGGCAAAATTCTCTCTCCGCACATGCAGAAATCTCAGTGAACAGGTATTTATGTGCTCTGACAACAACTTCAAACCGTGACTCCTTACTACTTTAATAACTCAGAACACGCACCCTGATCCTTATTCACCAAGTAACAGCATCAGCTTTACATATGCTATCAGCCTCAGCTGAATTCTGATAGACTTAGATTACAACAAGATGGTTATGTTTACAACATGCTCCAAACTCTGGGTCAGGCCTGAACTTGAATCCAAAACACATGTTGCACAGACAGTTAGGGACAGGCTTTAGATGGGCAACAGGACGAGAAGAGGTGAGAGGTTAGGGCCTGCACTGTGCCTCTGCACAGACTCAGCTATTCACCTGTCATCGGTGTAAATGGCCCGACACTGTGTGTTAATTCTAAATCCAAATCATTCATTCAAGATGAGCCTTGACACCACCTGTCCTGAAGAAAGGCAGGATCTGTAGCAGCCTGGGTATGGTTGCTCCCCAGATGGTGTCGACAACACAGTTGGGCAGACGGACCACGGGAACTTCTTGTTGTAGCTACCCAGACACGTGGAGGCATGCTAAGGAGCACACCAAGGCTTAGTCCATTACTCGCCCTGGCTAACAAAGCACAATACAAACAGTACCAATCAGGTCTTAATTTGAATGTAACTACAATGAGCTTTCTGAATGCTGAACTATACAAGATTTCAGTCCATATGTAAGTAAGCTGGGCGTATATGAACTGCTGAAACTGCAAAAGGTTTGAGGCCATGTGAAGACACGAAATCATTGATCAAGTGACCAACACCTTTCTGTGCCTTCTTCCACAGGTCTATCATTTTTTGAGGTGGAATACTGATATTTTACATGAAAAGCTGTGCCGTGTACAGTCTTCAGCCTGCAAGCAAAATGTCACCATTTCCCGTTCACTGGAACTTTTCCTTAGCCACTATATGTTTAAATAAATTCTTCTCTCCATGTTTACTGTGCTTCTCCTAAACAGTTTATGCAATCCTTTTTCCTTCCTCCTTTGCCCCAGTAATGTGTTTCCCAAGAGCACCGTTGTTACTGGCCTCATATAAACTCAGATGTTCCGTATTCATCAGAAAAGAAATCAACACAGAGTACAAACATATTTCATGTGAAATTATGTAGGATACACTGTTTCAGCTGGTGTTGATTTACAGATTTAGCCAAAAATAGTCATATGAAGTTCTTAATATATTAGTTTGGAGCAGCTCTAGCCCCTCTGTAGCCAAACAAAGTGAATGCAAGCAATTATCTTTCAACCACCAGTTTGATTCACTACAGTAGGCCCAAAGTATAGCACTTGGAAAAACCACCACTTTATAGAAACCTAAAATGATTGGATTTTCCCCCATTATGAAATATTTTTAAAGGATCTAGGCCTTGCAGCATTGTGATAAAGCACAACAGCATACAGAGAAAGCAACAAATCTCATTGCTTTGTGCATGTTGAAAGAAATCTTATTGTTTTAAAAAAGGTGGGATAATGGTTGGGCACATGCCTGATTTAATCATGTCTTTGATCACATCTGTAAAGGCAAGGGAATATATCTCGTTACCTTCCAAATGAATTATCGGATGAGACATGCCTCTCCAAGGGAAGAAAGTGTTAACAGTTGCAATACCTTCTTGCCACAGCGTGGGACTGAAAATCCACTTTCCACAAGCAAAGTTGGAGCTGCAGGACTATGGAAAACCAGGAATTTATGCACACAAATAAACTCCCAAACTGGGCCCTTTGTGCACAGTGTGAGAGGATCTGAGAGCGCGCGATCTCTTTGTTGTATCGCCGTGCAGGCAGTGAGAATGGAGGAGCAGGTGGTTTGCCCTGAGATTACTGTTCCTCTTGTACTGCCAGCACGACATAGCCAGCAGGATTTCTGGCACTAACGTGATCTACTGGCCTTCCAGAATGTATTACTCTGTACACTGCCCCCAGTCTTTTCTCTGTTCTCACCCTTCAAGGACTGATATAAAACCAGTATGTCCTAAGTATGTGCACTTTGGTTTCTGTCCCCCAAGTTCTTAAGAAATGGATCTACAGATCTACAGGTGTCTACAGACACCTTGAAAAGCACTCTTGGTGGTGGGAAGAGCTGCAATGTTGGCATTTCATGAATCTCGCGTGATCTGGGGTAAAATCCTGGCCTGACTTAAGACAGTGTGGTCAAGGGAACCAGCTTCTCACCTTCACATCTTCATAAAAATCTCAGTTGAAACTGAGAGATTTCAAAAGTTCTTGGGCATTTATTTGGAAATGGATAGATTTCTCACCCTTAAATTTGCTTGAAAAGCTGGACAATGTGAAAGGAGTGGTACTGTCAACCACTGCATGCGTTGTACAAAGTAACCCAGCTGATTTTGCACTGAAGTAGGTTAGGAAGTATTCTCACAAGCCCTCCCACCAGTGCAACTGAGTGGATAATAATCTCTGGTTACCAGCCAGTAACAAAGTGCTGATAATATTAGCCACCACAGTTTAAAGAAGACATCACACTATGCCTTCATGAAATGTAGAGTAATTCAGGTTAGAAGGGACCTCTGGAGATCATCTGGTACAACCTATACTGAAAGCATGTCCAGTTAGCACAAGTTGCTCAGGGGTGTGTCCAGGCAAGATTTTAGTGTCTCCAAGCTTCTCTGGGCCCCTATTCCAGTTTTTTACTTACCCTCACGGTGAATAATTCTTTCCAAATATCTAATTAGAAATTCCCTTGCAAATTTTGCCTACTGCCTCTTGTCCTATCCCTGTGCACCTCGGAGAAGACTCTCTCCCTGTTTTCCTACACCTTCTCGTTTAAGTCGTTGCAGACAGCAGTAAGATCCCCCTGAGCCTTCTCTTCTCTAGGCTGAGCAGACCCAGCCCTCAGCATCTCCTTGTACATCATGTGCTCCAGCCCACCCCCACCCTGAGAGCCAGTCCTCCCTGGGGCTTGCTCCGGTGTGTCAATGCTTTTCTTGTACAAAGACACCTTTTTGCTGTCTATTTTAGATAACTGCATACTTTTGCATAAATTAAGGTTGAGATAATAAGCTTTTAATAAACCTTGTTTTATTTCTTTTGTTCAGTGTGCTTTTAAGAACCTACTTTCATCACCTTGTCCAATTAGACAAGCAGCAGTATGATACCAATGGTTCCTATTATGGAGCCATTTTTTACATCAGAGGCATCTACTTATTAATTTAACCTCGTCCATTTCTACCATTTTCCAAAAGACTTGAAAGGCCTGAGTTTGTCCAAATGCTATTAGTTTTGAAAATATTTTAATTGTCCATGACAAGTCTTTAAGCATCTAGCCCCAAATCATTCTCAAAATGGTATTTGTACAACCTCTTTTGGGATTTGTATATGATAATGCTACCTTGGGCTTTTCACATCACAATCTCCCTCTATTTGCACTGACCAAGCAGCAAAATAGCAGTTTAAGCTAGGAGTTCTTTCTATATCTTAGTAAAAATAAATTAATTTCAGCTAGAGGAAAGTATAAGTTAATTACATCCTGAGCATCAGGAAACAATTAACAGCTTTCTATTATATCACCCTGATTTCTAAGCTATACAATTATATGCTACTGTAGAAAAGGATGTGTGATTATCAAGAGAAGAATCTTTTCTGAAAAAAAATGAAATTGTTCCACTGCTGACAATCATCGCTATAAATAATGCTTAGTTAATATCTTTTCAGAAGTCATTTCCATTATTTGCAATCCTGACTTTGAGCTAAGCGTTGTCAGATTCTCCTCCCAAAGAGGATGAGCATAGGTGCTGGACTCTGATTCCTCAGACAAGCACTCACAACTTCAGCTTCCTGTGAATATTCTGCAATACTCATTGGAATTAAATTAAAAATCATTGTTTTGTGAACCATATTGCAATTATGCCTTGCGTTTGGCTTGCCTCTTAAATCAGAGCTGAGAATGGCTTGTGAAAACACAAAGAAATACACAGGCTTGCTTTAAGCAGCCCCAGCGCTTTGAAGACACGAGTAACAATGTGAAGGGCCATGGATACGAACACTTCTTTTTAAGCCCCGCCTATAAACTCATTTGGCCCAATATGCAGGAAAGTGGTGCAAACACAGCCAGCAGATTGTACAGCAGTTCGGCTGAACACTAATGCAAACATTATGGCAATATACGCACTTTGGCAATGGCCCTTAGTGTGAGAAGCAATGAAACAAACCCACATAAACCTCCACAACTCCAAGCCAAAGGCCACTGTGGTAGATGGCAGCTGTGTTACTGGGGGTGGGAGAATCTTCCCAAAGCAGGTAGATTACATAAGATCCATAAAGGATAAATACGATAGTGTTAGTGCTGCTTGTCAGCAGCAGAACTTTGGTCTCTGCAGATGCCTTGTGCAATGCACCTCCAGGACAGCTATACCTTTCCCCGAGAAAGTTCAAGTTCTGTTCCAGGTTCTCCTTCCCTGTTATCTTACACCTTAAGGTTTCTTCTATGCACCGTCCTTGACAAACATCATCTTGTCTGGCTCTTATCTAGCTGGAATGCTCTTGGAAACATAGTTTCCACAGCTCTTGATCTCAACAGCATTGCCCTTCTCCCTGATTCCTTCCACCGCCGCCTCCTCTTCTGTCACATCAAACACAGTGTTACCATGCTTATCTTCACTTTCAAGCTCCCACCTTTGCTATCACCATCTCTCAGGTGGTGTTGGCTTTTGCTCTGACCAGCCATTTAGTTCCAGTTTTGCCATTCGGTTTTAAACCTTCAGGCGAGCATCTTTGTGCTTGCTGCCTTAATACACAGGAGGCACCCTCGCCCAAACAGCCACAGAGCTGTCTGGATGTAGCCCCCCAAATCCTGTCCAGCATTGCTATGATCTCTACCAAAAACTTGACATCTAAACAGGGGTTAGGCAGGGGAAGAATGGATGAAAGGTGTGAGAAGGGGCTCCTGGACTGGCACAGCTGTACTTTAACAGCAGGGTTTGACTCCAAGAGAAGCCAATCTCTACTGTGGGGTCCCCGAGTAAAAGCGGGGTCTGTGGCGCTCCTCACCCCCTGACCCCAGGCCAGCTGACCTTATCCCTTGCACTGTCATTGGTACTAGTTTGACAGGACAGTAACCTGGCTGAGCTCCCTAGGCTGCTCACCATGGGGTCAGACACACACCAACGCAGGTGCACCAGGTCAAGTAGCAGGAGTCCTGGTCCAGGGGAGTTGGGCTGCCCTTTTCTGCAGCAGCAGCTAGACGCATCGGCTCAATGCCGCTGTAAAACCCACAGCATGACCTACAGTCCCCTGGTTCTGCACAGAAACCAGAAAGCTGCCATCTGCCTGCAAATCCCTGTGGCACGGTTGTGGTAGCTCATGTAATCACCCACACAATTGCAAGGAAATGGAGAATTATGGCCTTGGTATGTGAAAACCAGCTTCTATATTTGCTCTGAATTAGTCAGCCAAATCAGCCATATTTTTTAATTATCCGTAAATGCACCTTTGAGATCTGAACGCATTTACTGTATTGAGGTTGTTAAGAAGCAAACTACGAAGACTAAAATTATAGGGCTGATAATTAAGGTAGGGGGTTGCATTCTCAAGTAGTGCTGTCACATTGGTAGCACTGTGATGTGCCGGTCATATAAATTACATAGTACAAATTTCAAAACATATGAAATGTCAATATTTGTCTCTATTCATGCACAATACCCTGACAAGAGTGCAGAAGTAAAGGTAAAAGCCTTGAAAGAGAAATAATCTAGGCAAATTGCAAACATAGGTTCTGTTCCTATCTGGTAACAGGATGTGCATTGGACATTTAAACTCAACGTGATTTTTATAGTGTGTCTTCTGCTGGAGTCTGAATTTTTTTAATGGGAATCCAGCAAATGGTTGACCCATGTTGAGTTTAGGCAAATTAAGCACTGAGGGGGTGGTCAAGCAAACCCACCAGTGGCTGCTGCAACTGTTCCCTCTCTCCGTCCTTGACCATGTGTTTCTGCCGGCTCCCTCACCCCGGTGCTGGCACTGGTCTGACCTCATGCTGAGCCTGTTTAGAAAGTTAATTTTTTCTTGTTTGGCTTCAGCTGCTCTAGTTCCCTGAACTTCTGATCCCAGACGAACACCAGTGTGAAGTGCAAGGGTAAACAAACACTTTGCTGGGTAAAAAACTGGCTGGATGGCCGAGCCCAGAGAGTGGTGGTGAATGGAGTTAAATCCAGTTGGCGGCCGGTCACGAGCGGTGTTCCCCAGGGCTCAGTTCTGGGGCCGGTTTTGTTCAACGTCTTCATCAATGATCTGGATGAGGGGATTGAGTGCACCCTCAGCAAGTTTGCAGATGATACCAAGCTGGGCGGGAGTGTCGATCTGCTCGAGGGAAGGAAGGCCCTGCAGAGGGATCTGGATAGGCTGGATCGATGGGCCGAGGCCAACTGTATGAGGTTCAACAAGGCCAAGTGCCGGGTCCTGCACTTTGGTCACAACAACCCCATGCAACGCTACAGGCTTGGGGAAGAGTGGCTGGAGAGCTGCCCGGCAGAAAAGGACCTGGGGGTGTTGGTCGACAGCCGGCTGAACATGAGCCGGCAGTGTGCCCAGGTGGCCAAGAAGGCCAACGGCATCCTGGCTTGTATCAGGAATAGTGTGACCAGCAGGAGTAGGGAAGTGATCGTGCCCCTGTACTCGGCACTGGTGAGGCCGCACCTCGAGTACTGTGTTCAGTTTTGGGCCCCTCAGTACAAGAAGGACACTGAGGTGCTGGAGCGTGTCCAGAGAAGGGCAACGAGGCTGGTGAAGGGTCTAGAAAACAAGTCTTATGAGGAGCGGCTGAGAGAACTGGGGCTGTTTAGCTTGGAGAAGAGGAGGCTGAGGGGAGACCTTATGGCTTTCTACAACTACCTGAAAGGAGGTTGTAGTGAAGCGGGTGTTGGACTCTTCTCCCAAGA
Organism: Fregata magnificens; assembly: GCA_013389945.1. NCBI lineage: Eukaryota > Metazoa > Chordata > Aves > Suliformes > Fregatidae > Fregata > Fregata magnificens. Next base: position 119,456 of record WAAD01028307.1, read on the forward strand.
AACTAGCGATAGGACGAGAGGGAATGGCCTCAAGTTGCGTCAGGGGAGGTTTAGATTGGACATCAGGAAGAATTTCTTTACCGAAAGAGTGGTTAGGCATTGGAACAGGCTGCCCAGAGAGGTGGTGGAGTCGTCAACCCTGGAGGTGTTCAAAAAAGGTGTAGACGTGGCACTCCAGGGCCTAGTTTAGGAGTCATGGTGGTGTTAGTTGATGGTTGGACTTGATGATCTTAGAGGTCTTTTCCAACCTTAATGGTTCTATGGTTCTATGATTCTATGGAAGCAATAAGAGCGGGGCAGTAGCAGCCTGCAATTAGATCCACTGTATCAGAAACCCACAGCCTTAATCCATAGTTCAGTGACATGGGGTAAGCCAGCCCCAATTTCTCCCCCCGTACTTCTTCAGAGAAAGCTTTTATGTGGTCATGTGCTAAATTGGTTTGTAAAACTGACCCAGCTGAAATATCAGCCATCCAAAAGCCCTGCTGATCACTTCCCTAATGCAGGTCACCGTATGGTGATGGTCCAGAGATGCTTAAGCCGGTCCGAAGGAGGGGAAGCACAGAGGAGGGAACCAGGAAGCAGAAACACCTATGTCGGTGTGGGTACAAGGAAGAGAGGACCACTGCTTTCAGTGGCAGTACTAGTTCAAAGTTTTAGCCATCCCAACTACTAGCCCCTCTCCACTTCTCTAGCTCCAGGCGTACCTGGATCCCTGCATAGCTGTACCACGACAAAGAGCCCAGCTGAGGGACAGAGAAATAGATGTAACAGCAGCAGACCTGCTGATGATCACTGCCTGAGGAGGCTCCTTTGGCTTCACAGGTTTCTCTAAAGCCTGAGTGAGCCTGTGACAGTCTGTGGGTTATCTTTTCCCTTTCTCCATGTTTCCATGCAACTTGAGCCTTCAGAGTTTTCAAAAAATAAAGGACCAAGACTGCACATTCTTTTACTTCCACTCCTGCTATACAGCACTCTCCTGGCAGTATAGGCTTAAATATTTTATTTTTCTTTAACTCTGAGATAAGTTTTATTCTTTCTGCTGCAAGGAACAAAAGCGTATTCGCAATACAGTCATTTCTCCTTAAGGCCACAGGAAAAATGTGGGATTCAAGGGAAAGGTCAAATCTCCAAATAATTACAAAAAACATTTCAAAAATTAAAAGTCATGACTGTTGTTGACATTTATGAAATTGATCAAAAATCCCGTCTCAGCTTTCCTTCTGCTAGCTGGTGGAGGCAAACCGCCTTTGTAAATGTCTCCCCATTCTATTACAATATGAATAGTCTTAGTCGAATCAGTGTAACTAAGGATCCTTGTAAGCCTGTGTTCAAATAGGTTTAAACTGTATGTAATTCCAGTGGTTTATACATTAAAATTGTTTAAAATATATGGTTTATATGTCCTACTCTTGCTTAAGAAAAAAAAAATCCAACAACCCATGACTAACATGGGAAGTGCATCCTTCACTCAACGAATGCCGGTGGTTCTGCCGAGACCTGAAGCTTTGCAGTTTCTGTCTTTATTAACCTTTAGAGCCTCGATGCAATTTTTCTTCAGGGACCAGGTACATGAACCAAACCTGCCTAGCTCTTGCTTCTTACCCAGCCTTTCATCCCCTTTGCCAGTTCTGCATCAGTTTAATCTCTTCCCACAAAAGTTTATTTTGAGGAGATGACTGTATTCAACCCTGGCCTTGAACACAGGACAAAAAGTATCTGTTAGCAAAAGGACTCTGCCAGGAAGAAAGAGGCAAAAGAGTTAACGCAACCACAATACAAGGGTTACGAAAATAAAAAGTAGAATAAGTGGCAAGAAAGGTAGAAGGCCCCAGAGCCTCAGGGGGGAATGTCTGTTTCTGAGAGCAGGCCCTAAGCCAAGAGCTACCTCCCAAGCCAGCACTCAGTGCCTGGACACCTAGTGATGGGGATGAAGAACTCTATGTCGGGAACTCAGCTGGACTGCGGAGAGGCTAACGTTTGCTGCTGTGACAATATCCTTCACTTTCTTAAGTTTTACATTACAGAAAGCACTGAAATTCTTTAAGTTTTACACTTCAAAAAGTACTGGAGTCTGCAGATAGAAGAAATATCTCAATTAAAATGAGATGCACTGATTCCTCCCTAGTCCTTGTCCATTCATCCCATAGTGAAAGCTGGGTGACCTCCCTCCTGGCTTCAGTCTGGTCTCTCACTCTACAGATGTGACTCTGGAGGGAGAAAAGAGCAGATCCTTTCCTGAACATGGTACCCAGAGCTCCCCACCCATCCCAGCACACACAGTATCACCTCCACATCTCCACACTTCGGCAGTATTTTTCTCTACGCTTTCGGGATGCCACTCTCGGGCTCAGTGTCTGACCTCCCAAACCAGAAATCCCAATCCTGACAGAGTCCCACTTTGGTTCCCCAAGTTCGGTGGCTTCACACAGACCCTCCCTTGCCGGCCGGAGCCTGCTACTGCTGCAAGAAACCGCTACCAATTGCAGCCAAGATTTGTGTTGCAAAGCCTTGATTTTTCTTCTGAGCGTGCAGTGCCTACCCCTGCCGGGACTTGATAAATAGCTCAAATTCCTAGGTGCTATCGCTACACAAATAGTAAATAATAATGAGAAGTGATAGGAGGACTTCCCTGTCACGGTGCCAGCCCATGGCTGCTGCCCCCACAGGAGCAGGGATCGTGTAGTAAATGCAAAGCTAGATTGCTTTTGGCACATCAATTCTGCCTTCCCTGCGTGAGCATCAATATCAGAACAGTTTCCTTTACCTGTTCATGGGAAGTTCCTCTAACGTAAAATAAATAAAAAATATTCTTGTACATGCTACACACATCCAGGATCCTTTGCTTGCCTGCTGATCTCTGCTAACCTGAGACAAAAGTTAATGATTGACTCCATCTGGAATGGAATACATAAAATATACAGCACAACCACTCATACAACATCCGCCTTCTTATGTACACAGAGAAAGAGCGATCACTATTTGCACATGCGTTGTTAACTACTTGATCTCTGAGTTGTACTTGAGGAAAGCTGCCGATGGGAACGACTAAATTATTAACAGGCATAGCTTAAAGGGAAGAACTGAGCAAACAAAAGCCTTACATCTTGATTTCTAGAAATGTTGAATAGCCACAAATTTTACTGAAGAACATGAGAAATTGAGATTCCTGGCCCAAGAATCATATACATATATATACACACAAATACATATACCATACACCACATATCATATGTCATATATCATCTATACATACATACATGTATGTATCTGTGCACACATGCATGCTTATATATACATATGGGATTTTATGTCATTAAAATTACTACAAACAGGCAAGATGACTGAAACACATGAGAAGGTGCATCAGGTATCAAAGATTCTAGAAAAAAGGAACATATTAATCTGAGAAACACATGCTTTTTATAAAATTAAAATAATTTATATTAATTAAAATATATAATTGAAAGTGTTGTGATAGGGTAGAGTTAGTGGAAAACTTCCTGATTTTAGAGCAGCTCATTTTGCAGCTTTACCAATGTTCACTTTGAAACCTTTTCTTTCAGTGTATTACTCTGGTGGAACTTCACAGAGAAGATGATTGCCAATTGTTTCATTGCTTGATTTTGGAAAACAAGTTAATGAAAGTGAAATTATTTGGACAGAGAGTTCTGGAGCACTCTGTTCCACAGAGATCTGATGATATAATCTTCGGTGTCCCATCCGCCCCAAAGAAGTCAGCAAAGAGCCTTCTCAAGTGAGACGACTGAAAACTACTTTTTCAGGGTTAGTTTTGAGCCCAATCAGTAGCTCTTGGCTAAGGGAGATGCAACCACTGGTGGAGAACTAAGAAAGTTGCAAGAACATGGTACAGGGGTTGGAAAAGCACATCAGCCCTTTAGGTGGAAGTACAATATTAGACTGACTTAGGCAGATTACAAAATCTCATCTTAAGGAATTCTGTCTCTAAAAATGGCATATACGTTTGTTTAATATCTGAAGATCGGTCAGGACCTGACTTGAGAGGAAGTGACCTCTAGACAATTCTATATCTTAAATCCTTACCTTCCTTTTAGTGTATAAGCTTACACAGCTGTAGTAGTACATCACTAGAGCATTAATATACTTTCAAACACAGTGATAGCATTTAATAAATTATGTAACTATATGATTAATATATTTCTATATTATAGCAATACATCAGTGCTCAGGCTCTCTTGATTACCTTTCTCTAGAAACTGTTACTGTTATGTACCCTGGGTTCTTTGCGCCTTAGAATGCCAATGAACTTTTGAACCCTACCACTGTGAAAAAGGTTGACTATTTGTTGCTCAGAATAAGAAAAAAATTTATGGACCTGTAGGTGCTATCATCCTTCAGAAGTTAATGAGTCTGAAAGTTATGCACTCCAATATATTAAGAAGTTTTCTTAAAGTGATAATCTTCCTGAAGTGAGACCTTTGGAAGACCAGTGAAAACTGGTTTTGACTTTTCTCTTGCAGCTTCAAAATGTATGGCTGTTTACCATGTAAAACCTCTTTTGTAAAATGAAACTCATATACAAACTCTGGTAAAAAGGCAAACAAATTTCTGTTGAATCGTATCTTGCATTGTGTCTCTTCTGAAAGAAAGAAAAATCTCTAAGAAACATACTTCATATTTCCCTAAGCAGAAAGAAAGAAGATGCTGAACTATAAGAACTATTCTGTCAAAACCACTAGCTCATCTAATAAGTTTCCTAATTATTTACTCAACTATTTAAAAGAAGTGTGAATCAGGAAAGGTGTTGCTTCTTGTAAAGGCTGGTGATAAAGAGGTATCCAAAAGTCTGCAGAGACATTAAATATCATTCAAGTTACACCTACTAGAGAACTGCACCATACATACAATGGCAATTTCTGATTTTAAAAAAAAAAATATAGGTGCTCCTTTAATATTGCTGTTTGGTCAACTGAAGTCTGAAGACACCCTGAATGACTAGGCACATTTTCTGCAAGAGATGAGGGACTCCTGGAAGAATTCAGTGACAATCTGGCATCAAGAAACAATTAGCAGACAAGGAAGATTTCAGACACCCCTCACTTGTAAGACAGGCAGCCAGCACGTATATCAAAACATGCCCATTGAAACTGCTTTTGGTTGCCAGAGGCAAGATCAGCCCTAACTAAGTTAATGTTCAAACCCAGACCGAGATACTTTAATCCTTCTGCCAAACAGTGCTGAAACAGGCACAACATGTTGCCTTCAACCAGGAGGGAAATGAGCTTGGAATTGCTCTGCTTCCAATAAAACTCTTATCAACTTCAGTAGCGCTGCTATACGTCCCAGTTATTAGGCTTCCAGTGATGACTATCCAAAGCACTAAGGCTGTGACACCTTCCTTCAGGCACACCCAGTGCGACCGAGGAAGCTCAGGGACATTCGCTTCCCCGGGGCTGCCCCCAGGCAGGTGTTTGCAGGCAGGGATGTAGCGGGATGGAGGCTTCAAAGGGCTCTCCCAGTCCCAAGGAAGCTGAAGGCCCCGTGATCCTCTCAAGCACAGCTTGCAGTTTCTTCAGGAGACAGGTCCATACTCATCACTTGTAACTTATGGAGCCTTTCTTAGGCAGCTCTGTTGCAGCCATCCTCAAAAGAAAGAGCTCGCCACTGGACAGCTACAGGGTCTCTGAAACTGTAGCAGAACAGAGGGAAGAGCTGGGTTTTCAGGTGGTTGGAGCTGTCAGGCAGCTAGAGCCCCAGCAGTTTGTCCTTGCAGGGCTGTCGGTGCCTGGAGAGCCCGCAGCTGGATCGTGCCCATCCCAGCTCTCGCCTTGCTCTTCCTAGTCTTCTGCCTGGCTGCGAGAAGCTGCCAAAGGTCTGTCTTGAAGTGCCACGTTGCTGAGATCTTCCGCTTTGTTTCATGGCTGTCAGCTTGATAATTAAAAGGCCTATCAAGAGCCAAACTTCAGAAGTCCTCACTTTAAAAAATAAGTTCTCATTAACCAAAAGTAAGAGTTAGGTATTTGCTCAGCCAGCTACTGGCGTTAGAGGCAGAGGACACTACTGGATATAAAAATCTACCATGTTAGCTAAAATGTAGGTCAAGGTCCTGTTTCTTTTTCCATAAATCACCCCACCTATGGACCAGGATTTACATCATGGCCTCACCCACAAATTGCTCATGGCCAAAGCTGGTGGGTGCAAGCCCCATGCCAGCATGTGCCAGCAGCCAGCTCCGCGGGTGCCAGCAGACATAGCACACACCGGGGCAGAGGCTCCTGACCTCCCAAAGGAGAAACACAGATCACAAGCAACTGAGGGACAGTAACAAGGAAAAGGAAAAAACTCTTTGGCCTCCTCCTCTCCCCTCCCTAGCCAGCGTCCACTTGCCCGGGGAGGGGAAGGGGGCACAGGGCTTCCATTCCCACTGCCGGCACTGCCAGTGTGCAAAGCCAGGCTCACCAAGGCGCTGCTTGGATGACTCCAGCCCTCACTGCACAAGGGGGTCCCTACCAGAGAGGGACAGATGTGCAATAAACAGGCCACAGGAACAGGGGCTATGAGGCAGTACGTGAGGCTGGGGTGAGACAGGCAATAGGAACTTTGTAAGGAATTTAAATCAAGCAGCTCTCATAAGCGTTTGAGTTTAGATACATGCGCTGTTTGGTCTAGTACAAGAGTGCTTTAATACCTACATTTGTTTGGTTTTGTGTAAGCAACACCGTGCTCACAGTTTCATTTTACACTTTTACTCCTAGGTTATGTGTTCATCTTGCAGTATGCAGCACTCGCTCATATGCACTTTCACCCAAATACACACACAATCACCTGTCTGGCTGCATCACTCCCGCTGAGGGCTTATCTTGCATTTGCAAGCATCGCTAAGAATAGAGTACAGTATGTTTCCTTGAGTGCCTGTGTGCGCTGGTTTTCTATCAACTGTTTGCCTGCCCCAAAGGCTGCTGAGATAGCCTATCTTTGATCCTGAAAACCCTCCACGTTTTCATTTAGCCTTAACAATTATACACTTATCTTCGACAGCAAAAGGGAAACTTTAAATGCAGGGTTGGCTAAAACTTGTCTACCAGCCGGTTTTCTATCGCATATTTTGTGGCTTTTATTGTCTGGAAAACTGAAGAAAACTAACCCTTTGCATAGAGTACCCCAACAGAGAAACAGGACAAAGCTAACAAAAAACTGGCGGAAGAGAGACAATTTTGGGTGCAGTTTCACGAGACGGTTCCAGCTGACCCAATAGCTCACTGCTGCCAAAATGGGAGATCTTGCTTCTTCACCACCTTCTCTTCTTGCTCCTGGCTCCACATTCCCACCACCTATCTTCTGTGGGTTCTGGCAGTCAGAAGATCAGAAAACTACCCTACCCGCCGGATCACCACATTGGATCTGCTCCCAAGAAGTGCAAGAAGTACACAATCAGGCACGAGGGTGGAAGTGGGACTACACAGCCGGGAGTGGGGAGTAGGAACAGGGTCAAGGGGAGAGGGGATCTCCCCATTCAGCAGCAGCTAGACATTATGCAGGCTGAGCTGTTCATGAAACCACAGTCCAAGGAGATCTAGGCCACTTCCTACAGATTTGCAAAGGAATGTTCATAGGTAACTTCACAGGATGGGGAATAATTATTTTGTATCTGTAGATCACCCTGCCCAAAAATAGCACCATGTTTAATCACCTTAATAAATAAGATGACAAATGTCATCCTTGATTGTGAGACTAATGAGCTGGTTCTAGGAGCTGGACTTGTTGAAGTTTCCTCAGTCTTCTCCTTAGGGAAAGATTGCAAAGCTTGTGCTTTTACATTAAACTATGAGGTATATAGAAAGACTTAATGTGATCTTAATCGAAATTTTGTATTAGCCTTTAATCTTCAACTTCTAGTGAGATAAATTAGGAACAGCAGGATTCTTATCAGGGACTTGGATGAACAACTCCACCATGAACTAAGTCCACCATGCACAACATGCATGCCAGTGCACCCTGTCACCCTAGGTTTCACTTCAGGCTACTTTGAAGAGGAATCTGAAGCTTGGAGCAGACACCGGTGTGCACTGGAGCCAGGCCACTAAAACAACCGTTTACTCCCCAAACATGGGTATCACTGGTGTGCATCACAAGGTGTCAATGGTCCTTACCATGTGAATGCGACCAGTAACAATGTCAGTGTCTGTACTAGGAGCAATGATGGCACCTCCCAAATCAAGCAACATTTCTACCATTTTGCAGTGTTTGTCTGGCATTTGAACAAAAAGTTCAAAGAAAATTCAAGCAAAAACCACTTGGGAAAATACTTTTAGAATCTCTTTCTAGTTACGCATATAACACATAAAATAGGATTTTTCTTCCTGAATCACAAGATGTTCCATCAACAAACTGAAAGCCTTAAAATTTCTTTTTCTCCTCTGTAGCGTATGGGTACAGATGGCACACTAAATACATCACAGAAATTAAAAATTAACTGAGTCAGGCATTTTTGTTAACGGTTTCTGTGCTGCACAAAGCTCCAGTCACACAGCACTGTTAACTACTGCTGGTGCTGACAGTAGGGATCCCCTTCCATCTGCTGGGACCAACTGATGCAAAATAAAAACAAGCCCTTAGAACCAGGAGCAGCTCCGCAGGGGCACTGCCCGGCACCGCTGCGGGAGGCGGAGCGCGGACGGAGTTTGTGCAGGAGCGGCTCCCTGCGCTCTGCTTATTTCTCGCTGGAGTGCTGAAACACTATTGCTTAGGGTTTGTTTGGGGTTTTTTTAATCTTTAAAGATGCAACTCTCCTTCTGCATCGCCTGATCCCTTTAGGGATCCAGCAGCCTTTCCCCCAGACACCTCCTATCCCACGCAGGGCAGCAAAGGTGCCCGGGGCAGAAGACCCCCGAGGGGGTGACTTACCTCCCCGGGCTCGCAGCGCCCGCTGCCATCTCCCCTCCTCCTCTTCCTCCTCCTTCTTCTCCTCCTCCTCCTCCTCCTCCTCCTCCTCCTCCTCGCTGCGGAAAGCGGGGCCGGAGCCCGGGGACGCGCTGGAAGCAGGGCAGGTGCTCCGGTGCAAGGGAAAGCCCGAGGGGACAGACCCTCGCCCTCCGCCCCGCAGAACCCCCTCCCGCCTTCAGGGAGGCTGTTGCGGCCCCCCGGGTACGTCTCCCCGGCAAAGCGGGGGGAAGGCACCGCTTACCGGAGCTGCTCGCCGGTGAGCAGGACCTCGGCCATGTGCTCCAGCTCCGCCGCTTTCTGCTGCATGCTGCTCATGCCCTCCTCCATCGCCGCCGGCCTGCGGGCACAGCAC
>WAAD01028307.1:129115-146803 GCA_013389945.1 Fregata magnificens
CGGGCTGCCGGGGCTGGCGGGATGCTGCTGCCGGCCGCCCAGGTACTGCGCCCTGCGCCTCGGCAGTTATCCTCAGCGGTACGGGGGCGCGCAGGGAGGGGGCTACTGGTCCGGATTTTCACCCTCAAAAACTGCTGCTGCTCTCCCACCGTCCTGATTTCTGCTCCTCTGCTACCCAGGGGTTGTTTTCAGACGTTCGTCCCCTGCCCACCTCACCTCTTTGTCTCGGGGCAACAGCGGATGCAGAATTCCTGAGAAGGCAGAGGAGCATTTCTCTCAGCATTTAGTCTTGGCAATGGGAAGTAAAGCGCAAGGTCATGAACACCGGTTGTCAACATTTTTGATGGGGGAAAAAAAACCCCGGCCTTTTTTAAAAAAAGTCCCAGAGGCATCTTCTGCAGTGATCCAACCATGGTTTTCGTGTACAAAGATGTGCAATTAAGATATACCCTGATTGCCTACTCATTGCCTTTATTTCTGCCTGCACATACTCTGCATACATGGCAATTGCATATGCTTCAGTGTTTGCCATATTGTCAGCGATTCAGGACCAAGACGATATAGTTTCAGAACGGAGCGAAGAACTAAGAGGGAATCAAGCGCACCTAGTAGTAACCTGGCTGCAGACAACGGGAAGGAGGTAATTCTTTGCATGGCCCATAGCAGACTTGTATTTTTTACCAAAGGAGGCTCTGGATGTAAAATAATGGACCTGGAGTCAAGGAAAAAATGGACAAGTACTTGGAGAAGAAATCTACAGAGGGTTACTAAGCAGACAGCAGCCACATCCAGCTCAGGAAATTCTCTGTTCCAAAAATTATTTCAACCCAGTATAGTCATTTTAATAAGCACCTTTGCAGGTCTCAAAGAGCACTAGAGATCCATGGATGGCAAAGGGAGAAAAAGAGAATCTGCTTTCATTTCATTCGTGGAAAGGGCCAGGGAGAGAGGATGCCTTAGGACTGTAAACACTACAGCTTGAGCTTGCTTGCTATAAATTTGGAAGACATGCATTTAATCTGAATACTTGCAAACACCCTCTAATTCCACTCATACTGCAAACATACAAAGTACAGATTCACAGAGCTAGAAACAAAAAAGGGAATTGAAACAACCATCTCATCTGACCTTATCTTTAGGACAAAGAATTTACGCAGTAATTTTTATCAAGCACTTTATCACATGACTGAAGGAAAGACGACTTCAAGAGAATGTTATTGTACATTGCAGACCATTTCTGGGTAAGCCCTTGGCTCCATCACCTGGGTTTGGCTGATTCAGCCATTCACCACTGCTGAAAGGGGATACACTGTTCTTCTCAGCTCCGGCGGCACAATCTGCAATGTCTCTTATGCTAGTTTTCCCACTTTTAGGACCTGTGCTTGCTGCAATGTAATTCACTAAACAGGCAGAAGAGTACCAGAAAGTGAAGAGTTTCTTCTGGGCTAGTGAGCAGAGCTGTGCAGATGGCTGTAGGGTCCAACGAGCGCCAGAGCTGGCACCGAGTGGACTGGTGTAGCTCCACCGAGTGGAGTGGGCCGGGGCAGCTTGGAGCAGGAACAAAAGAGGAGGAAGAGGGAGAGGAAAAGAGGGAAGAAGCTGTCTCTGGGCAGTGACAAGCTATCGACTTGACTCAGGGTGCTTGTGGAACTGCAGCCTGAAATGCATATCTTTCCTTGCATAGTCTTGCAACTTGGAAAATGCAGGCCAGTGCAATTTCCTGTACTGAATTATTTAATGATTATACGTGGCTGTGTTTACCTTTGCACACTGATATCCCATTTGTAATTTGTTCCACATGTTCACACTGAAATTTCTTACAGTTACAGTGTGCCTAAGAGGAGGGAATTGGGTATCGGTCACTCCAAGCCTGCTGTCACCCAAAAATGGTTAATTAACATAACCCCAAAGGGTCACGTTTCAGCCAAAAGCCAGTAACGAGCTACATAAAATAACCTGTTTAGATGTTTGTAGCTTGTTTGTTTTAATGTACAGACTGCTATAGAACATAAGGTCTAGCAAAAGATTAAATTGTCTTGACCCTTGCTCCCAGGGGACACTGGCCACCAAGACTAAGACACTCCTCTAAGAGGTGGGACAGCATATGCAGAGCCTGAAATCCTGACAGCAAGAGAGAGAGATGTCCCTCTGAGGTAGCCTCCAGGAAGTGGATTGATTTCTTGTTTATAAATAGAGGATCAATTTTAGGAGTTGGTGTCTGTTTTAGATATTAATACATACTTGCATTTTACCATAGCATGGCTGGAGTTAAGGGAGATGAAGGTAGCTAGCAACAGTAAGGCAATTCCCCAGCCAACAGCATGGCAGATCTTTGAGCTGGAGCCCTGGGACACTTTAAAATTCACCCTGCACAACATCAAGAGAGTAAGAAAGGCTTCATAGATCTGGCAGAGTGTTGGTACCACAGGCATGAGGGAGAGATCAAGTGTCTTCCAGTGACTTTTGATGACACTGGAGGCTCTCCAGCATGCAGTAAGGTATTGGGCTACACATTTGAATCCCCAAGGTCATGATGCTCTGTGGAACATCATGCATGAATAGGGACATTGTATTAGAGTACTGGTTTTAGAAAACATTCTAGTAATTTGTATAATCTTTCTTATCTCACTGAGTAAATGCCCAAGTGCTGAAATGCCACTTTTGTGGCGTTTAAATGTTTGCATAGTGAAATAGGAATATTGCTTTCACTGCTTTAAAGAATATTGGATCTGTGGCCTACATTTTGACTTCATAAATTAATCTGAGATTTGATAAATTAATTCTTTAGTCTCACTAATTAATTTTCTGCAAGCTTATTTTAGCATGAGACATTCACATGAAAAAATTACCAATATTCATGTGTGTACTTGTCATTTCTCCTACAGCATTGCTCCTGAGTCTCACATAAGGTTGTCTTTCCCTTGCTGTGATGACTAGAGCTTTTTAAACAGGGAAATGACAGACAAATCATTAAGGCATTTATCACCTCATGCAAAAGATGGTGAAGCACTTGAGGGAGAAAAGGCATTAGCAGGGGAGGTGTTCGATGGGTTAACAGTTTTGGTTTTCCTAACATCTTCTGTATAAGAGCCAGCATTATGTAAACATCAATTTTAAAAATACTTGGTCCCTCTCTTACTGAGGAAGACAAATACAAAATAGGGTTTTGGCTTTTAAGTTGGCCTTCCATTATGTAGATCTCGCAACACTCATGGAAAATTAGTGTGGGGTTTTTTTCTATATTCCCATGCTTATTTGCAAAGAGAGCTCACTTGTCTTTGTGCTTCAACTGGTTCACTTCCTTAGCCCTAGGGGCCTGGCAAGGGGAACCAGAGGAACTACCAGGTATTGTCCAGTCTCCCCTCCTCTTTTCAGGCTTCGTACAATAGTATTTCCCATTCTTGGCAGTGCACAGATTACATTCATTGCTGCTCATTTGCTGCTCTAAGTTTGAACAATTTAAGTTGTCTGCTAGGAACTGGTCAGAAGAATCAGTGGTTGTGTGATTCAAAGGACTGAATGCATCTGGTCAAGCTAGTTTTAGTCTTGTGATAAACTGCAGGAAAAGTTCGTAAGTTTTCAGCAAAAAAAAAAAAGGTATGTTTTAAACTTCTCTTTTTCTATTATAACATTCAAGTTCCTGCAAAAGCCACCATGGTGAGATAACAGGAGGAATTTATCACAACCTGTCCAACATTTCAGCACTAGAGTGAGACTTGTATCTGTTTAGATTCTTACATTTCATGCGTCACTGACCTGGTAATTGTTATAATAGTGAGCTGAAGTGCAGAGAAAAAGGCATTTTGATCCTGAGATATGCAGAGACAATCTGAAAGGGGCTTTCTAAGCCTGTCCTTACTCAGCTTTTTCATTTTGTACTAAATGTTCAAACACTCACTGGGCCACACAGAGAGAGCGAGATTCCTGTGCAGACTGACGGCTAAAGCACAACCAAGAGATGGGTACATGTTTTAGTGCTTGCTCCTGTGAACAGACAAATATTTTATGGAAACTAACAGCTTCAATAAGATAAAAGATCAGAAATTCACATCAGATCAGTAGACCCAATAACTCAAGTTGACAGTATGGTCTGCTAAACCAGCATTTTGTACTACCCAGTGCCAGTGATGCCATTTCTTCTATACACTCGAGTCCCTCTCTCTACTTACCTATTATACCTGGAATATTTTCTAATTCCTCTTATTTCATATATTCAGTAGTTTTGCAATAATTTCTAATTTTGAACATCACAAAAATATTTACCTGTCAAAAAGCACCTGTAAAACTGGCTGAAACCTTAATCTTTGAAGATTTCATATGTGTTTCCAGTAGTTCTTTTTTGGTTTGTTTTCTCTTTATTTTATTCTGCATTTAACTGATAGCAATCATGAACTCATTCAGCCTGAGCTATGTCTACATAATATGTTTAGCCCAGGTTGTAGTCCAGGGCTTTTGTAGTATCCAGCTTAGGGCACAGGCTGGGAGGTGTGAGTCAGCTGGGAAGTGTGAGTAAGAGCTGAAAAGGAACTGCTTTCTAAACCACATCTCAAGTGTGAAGACAACACTTACTAAGTGGTAAAAGCCAGCTTCTTAAGCTGTCCCCCAGCCATATCTGTGTTAATGCGCTCTGATGTCTGGTTGCAAGATCAAAAAGGTTTGCTTAAACCACTGTGGCTTGAACTGACGGTTTGACTCTGTGCTGTAACCAACTCTGAACACTCAGGCACTTTTTTTTTTCTCCTTTGGGAGGCAACACCTAAAAGCTGAGATTCAGTCTAAGACACTGTTCCTTACTAGTCCTTTACTACCTCTTCCTGTTTCTCGGCCCAAATTTCTGTTGACTTTTGCTCTTTCCACACTGCCCATGATGGAGCACACTCTACCTTAGGTGATCTGGCTCTTCTGTGCCCTAGAGTGAGTACCACAGCCATGGTTTGGGGTGGGTAGTGGGTGCAAGCATGCAGTGCACACGTTATCTGCAGATATGTGGTTCTGGTGGCAGGAACAGATGCAGTTTGACAGGATGCCAAACAGATGCTGCCATGAGATACAGAATCATAGTCCCCTATGATTGATGAGGCTTTTAATAAAGAAAAACAGTCTTTGTCAAACAGTACTCTACAAAGGTTTCAGCATTGTCTCCATCCTTAACCATATCACATCCTGTCGTTAGGTGAGGCTGTGTGGCACACAGAGACATCCCGTGGCTGAGAAACACCCGCCAGCAAAGCTGCTCCTCCGGCTGACAGGCCTCTCGGGCACAGCCGGCAGGCACGGCACATTGCAATTATGCCACCATTGCTGTGAGACATCAGAAACACTACAAACCGATGGCATCAGTCAGCTCTGCTGAGTTAATCACCACCAGCAGCTACTCTGGGTCACCTAACTCCGGTCTGTTTTTGTCTGTGAAATAAACTGTTTCCAGTAGATCTGTTTCTAATCACCCTGCCACCCTGTGGTCCTTTCAGGAAATTATGAAATGCCTGTTAGAAAATCATCGCGGGTTGATGCTTGACAAAAGAAAAAGACTGTTAAATGAAGCTAATGGTAATTTTATAAGGGAATAATCTTTAGGCAACATAATCTTTGCACAGGATTACAATCACAAACATACTTGACTCCATCATTAACTTCCCTCCACAATGAACACCAAAATAACTACCCAATCTGGTCAAAATGGAAAATTAAAGCCAGTAAAATACTAGATAAGTCAATATTCTCTTTTACGAAAGCACCTTGCAAGGAAGGGTTTGTCTGGGACCTCCTGGGTTCTCAAAATATATACAGATCTCTTGGAGTGCTGAAGCAATGAGATAAACTCAGTAGAACGTGTTTCTAAAATAAATCAGATACCGCATTGCACTGAGATATATCACGACGATCAGATATGACCAGTCACTTTATTGAACCAAAGAGAAGGTATTTTCAGCGCTACAGAGAACCAGAATTCTTTGCTGCAGCTCTGCGTCAGGGAAATTGGGTGCCAAAGGAACTGGTGGAAGGAGGCACCAACAGACACAACCGGGATGAAGCAGAAACATAGCAAGGTTTTCTCATAAGCACAAATTTGGGTCTCTTGAAATACAGAACCTGGTAATATAGCCAAGGCTGAACTGTACTGGGAACACTGTCCTGCTCTCAAAGTCTCAGCAGAATAAAAAAGCCTCTGAAAATCAGTCTGTAGTTGTGTCTGGGAAGAATGTCACCAAGGTGAGTCCACCCTGGAAAGTGGGGTGAAATGAAGAGAAAAAAGTACAGGAAAGAGCTGTGAAGAGAAAAGGAATGGGGAGAAGAGAGTCCCACTAAGAACAGGAGTGGGACTTGAGCTGAAGAAAAGAGGGGGAGAGAATCAGGAAGCTGGAAGGAAGACAGCAGCAACAGAGCCAGGCTGAGGCAGGAGGTGGAAGGAATAAATTGTCTTTGTGATGTCCCTTAGAGCTTCTCCTCTCTGTGCTACACTGTCTTCACAGTGGGATGCTGCCTGTCTCCACAGCAACCAGCAGAGAGACAAGACCTTTCCTCCTTGTCTGCATTGAATCATAGAATCATAGAATCATTAAGGTTGGAAAAGACCTCTAAGATCATCAAGTCCAACCATCAACTAACACCACCATGACTCCTAAACTAGGCCCTGGAGTGCCACGTCTACACCTTTTTTGAACGCCTCCAGGGTAGACGACTCCACCACCTCTCTGGGCAGCCTGTTCCAATGCCTAACCACTCTTTCAGTAAAGAAATTCTTCCTGATGTCCAATCTAAACCTCCCCTGATGCAACTTGAAGCCATTCCCTCTTGTCCTATCACTAGTTTCTTGGGAGAAGAGTCCAGCACCTGCTTCCCTACAACCTCCCTTCAGGTAGTTGTAGAGAGCGATAAGGTCTCCCCTCAGCCTCCTCTTCTCCAGACTAAACAACCCCAGTTCTCTCAGCCGCTCCTCATAAGACTTGTTTTCTAGTCCCTTCACCAGCCTCGTTGCCCTTCTCTGGACACGCTCCAGCACCTCAGTGTCCTTCTTGTACTGAGGGGCCCAAAACTGAACACAGTACTCGAGGTGCGGCCTCACCAGTGCCGAGTACAGGGGCACGATCACTTCCCTACTCCTGCTGGTCACACTATTCCTGATACAAGCCAGGATGCTGTTGGCCTTCTTGGCCACCTGGGCACACTGCCGGCTCATGTTCAGCCGGCTGTCGACCAGCACCCCCAGGTCCTTTTCTGCCGGGCAGCTCTCCAGCCACTCTTCCCCAAGCCTGTAGCGTTGCATGGGGTTGTTGTGACCAAAGTGCAGGACCCGGCACTTGGCCTTGTTGAACCTCATACAGTTGGCCTCGGCCCATCGATCCAGCCTATCCAGATCCCTCTGCAGAGCCTTCCTTCCCTCGAGCAGATCGACACTCCCACCCAGCTTGGTGTCATCTGCAAACTTGCTGAGGGTGCACTCAATCCCCTCATCCAGATCATTGATGAAAACATTGAACAAAACCGGCCCCAGAACCGAGCCCTGGGGAACACCGCTCGTGACCGGCCGCCAACTGGATTTCACTCCATTCACCACCACTCTCTGGGCTCGGCCATCCAGCCAGTTTCTTACCCAGCAAAGTGTATGCCCATCCAAGCCGTGAGCTGCCAACTTCTCCAGGAGAATGCCGTGGGAGACCGTGTCAAAGGCCTTACTAAAGTCCAGGTAGACAACATCCACAGCCTTGCCCTCATCTACTAGGCGGGTCACCCGGTCATAGAAGGAGATCAGGTTGGTCAGGCAGGACCTGCCTTTCATGAAGCCATGCTGGCTGGGCCTGATCCCCTGGTTGTCCCGCACCTGCCCGGTGAGCTCACTCAAGATGAGCCGCTCCATGATCTTCCCGGGCACCGAGGTCAGGCTGACTGGCCTGTAGTTCCCCGGCTCCTCCTTCCGGCCCTTCTTGTAGATGGGCGTCACATTGGCTAGCTTCCAGTCATCCGGGATCTCCCCCGTTGACCAGGACCGCTGATAAATGATGGAGAGCGGCTTGGCAAGCTCCTCCGCCAGCTCCCTCAGCACTCTCGGGTGGATCCCATCCGGCCCCATAGACTTGTGAGCGTCCAGGTGGCGCAGCAGGTCGCTGACCGCTTCCTCCTGGACTGTGGGGGGTTTCTTCTGCTCACGGTCCCTGTCTTCCACCTCAGGGGGCTGAATACCCTGGGGATAACTGGTCTGACTATTAAAGACTGAGGCAAAGAAGGCATTAAGTACCTCAGCCTTTTCATTGTCCTTGGTGACAATGTTCCCCCCCGCATCCACCAGAGGAGGGAGACTCTCCCTGGCTCTCTTTTTGCTGCTAATGGCTCTCTTTTTGCTGCTATTGACTCCTCTCTGGAGAGGCGCCCTCCAAATTGTCACTCTTAAAGTTGTCAATATAGAAAACTGGCCTGGAAGCATCTCAGGAGACCACTTACTGCGCATCCCCACCACGGAATAGGATTGGCTACACCTGTACTTTTCCTATAACCCAATTTGGCAGACCCCAGCACCCACTCCCCCAGGAATGGAACTTGCATAGCATTTTTAATTAAAGATTTCTAAGTTTGTTAATTGCCTTCGATGTTTCTCTCATTCAACTTGTTAAATTTGAGAGGAAAACTCATTTAGCTCTCCAAGGAGGGCTTGAAGGGCAGTATGCCCCCTCAAGCCTCACACAGCATCCCTTCTCAAGCAGCTCGTGATGAGAGCAGCCTCATCATCCACTTACCGAACAATTTCCGGGGGAAAGGCAATTCTGTTAGGTAAGGTCCACGCCAAAACTGGTGACCCAGCTTCCAACACCTAGAAGGGAGAAGATGAGAGGACAAGGATCTCTCCTAACTGTACAGGCAATGAAGTTATTTTCCAAATTGAGAGTCATTGCAGATCTGAGAGGCCAAAACATCCGATGAATGGAAAGTTACTTTTGTTGTCCCAGTTATAGCTTACCACATGATGTCAAATTGTTCAGCATCTCAAGACATTGATACCCCTTGTGATATACTCACTACTAACCATTACTCATAGAGTTGTAAGTAAAAAATTCCAGCTACTCGTTGACACAGTGGTTACAATGGAAAAATATTTGGCCTCATGACAAGCTGTAGTAGTCAACAGCAGGAGAAAAGTACCTACAGATGGTTAGGATCTACACAGTAAAAAAATATAAAAAATATAATTGACACAGGAACATGCATGCTTTAGGCATAGGCCCTAGTAAAACCTGATGAGGGGGGTAGATGGAAATCTTCAGGACGAAGTGTTTCTTGCAGACGTGTCTGCGGAGTTTTTTGCACTTTCACGCCATGCAGATGGTTTGAAGCTAAAAAGGACATGGGACTAGAAGGACTCCTAGGTATATTGGGGAGCAGGATGGGAAGGGGATAGCCCACTCATCTAACATTTCAGCACCAGGAGGAAAGCTGAGAATGACAAAACTGAGCTAACTGGTAATTCTCGGAAGGGTCCAGCCTGAGATCTCGTTATTCAACATGACTGAGGGTGAGACTAGAAGGCCCTACAAGCAGAAACAAGAGAAACAACTAGAATTCAACAGAATCCTATATGTGTTCTGCAGTTTATAGATCATGCCAACATTGTGGGTTTTGGACAGATTTTTTATGATGTGCTCATTTGCATTGTTGTTTTAATTTTTCCCTGTGTAAGGCTTCTGTTCCTTTTGTTACATAAGCTTTTCCTGTATTGGCTTCTTTATGGTCCTCATTCGAGTTTTCAC
Source organism: Fregata magnificens (assembly GCA_013389945.1). Classification (NCBI taxonomy): domain Eukaryota; kingdom Metazoa; phylum Chordata; class Aves; order Suliformes; family Fregatidae; genus Fregata; species Fregata magnificens. Next base: position 138,856 of record WAAD01028307.1, read on the forward strand.
CCTGCTGTTTTTCACTGTCATTTTCCCGCACCACTCTACTCCTCCATTGTATGCTCTTCACAAATAGACTATTTGATGCATCTTCCTGATTTTTTTATATTTTGCATAATGTGGCCATGGTTTTCACATTAATTAATTGATCTAGTTATTTATTTTAGATTCGTACAGATCTTACAGGTATGTAGTTTGCTGGGATATACTTGTAACACTTAGCCCTAGCAACGTCTCAAAAAATAATAATACATTAACTGCAAAAAAACCTTTCTGAGGTTACGACTATGCAGATACTGGTTACTCAAGAAGTGAGATGATATGATAACTTGCCAGATGACACGTACTGATGTTTAGTATGTCACTATTAATAAGGTCTCCAGACTGAGCCTTGAAATTAGCCACAAAGCACTCTACACAGTATTTTAAAAAATTACATTTATCTATAGACATTTATCTCCTAGATACTAATGGCAACACTGTTTCAAACAATTTTAGCAGCAGGTGTATTACGTGATTAAATTTTAGGGCCCCCAGTAAAGTATTGCTGTTAATTTTGCCAACTAGCAAAATCAGCTGAGTCTGAATTACAGTTTTTGCTGTGGTAGAAACACTCTGGAGATCTATCCAGAAAATGTAGATGGAGCAAAAGACTTTCATGGTGTACTCATGCATTAAATGACAGGCACGCCTGTCATACACTCTAAATCTAAAAGGGACTGTGTCCCTATAATTAATATATTCTTGAAAAAAAAGTCCTGCTTTCATGCCAGTGTTAACAGAAACCATAGCACCTCCCCACCCGTTGCACCAGTGTTTACACTGTGAGGACACGCTCTGTAGCTAAGAATGTCCTGGCTGAGTGGCTGAGACTGTGTGCTGTTTTGGCTGGGATAGAGTTAATTTTCTTCATAGCAGCTAGTATGGGGCTATGTTTTGGATTTGTGCTAAAAACAGTGTTGATAATGCAGAGATGTTTTAGTTGTTGCCAAGTAGTGCTTACACTAGTCAAGGACTTTTTCAGCTTCCCATGCTCTGCCAGGTGCACAAGAAGCTGGGAGGGGACACAGCTGGGACAGCTGACCCCAACTGACCAAAGGGATATTCCGTACCGTATGACGTCATGCTCAGCATATAAAGCTGGGGGAAGAAGAAGGAAGGGGGGGGATGTTCGGACTGATGGCGTTTTGTCTTCCCAAGTAACCGTTACGCGTGACGGAGCCCTGCGTTCTTGGAGATGGCTGAACACCTGCCTGCTGATGGGAAGTAGTGAAGGAATTCCTTGTTTTGCTTTGCTTGCATGCGCAGCTTTTGCTTTACCTATAAAAGTGTCTTTATCTCAACCCACGAGTTTTCTCACTTTTACCCTTCCGATTCTCTCCCCCATCCCACCGGGGGGGAGTGAGCAAGCGGCTGTGTGGGGCTTAGTTGCCGGCTGGGGTTAAACCACAACAGACTGGAAGAAGCTATGAACGTCGGCTGGGTACCAGCTTGTTCAGGGTCACCCCACCTTATCAGGAATGACATCAATGTGGCATGACTGATCCTCTGGCTTTGTTTGCAATTACATATGCTGTCCTTGCAGAGAAATGACATAACAGCAAAATAGGTATCTAAGCACTAGTTGCCTCATAAGCATTGGGCATCTGGGTTCTTGTTTGTCACAGCTGTGTACTGTGAAATTCTCAAAGTCATTTCCTAACTGTGTTGATGGTGTTTGTGCCCCAGCTATTTTGGCATGTGCTCTCCACCTTTGTGCTTGAGTGTTTCTTCTCCACTGTTTCCAGCACAGAACCAATTTTATGTCACTGAGATACTCCAAGCTACTGTACAGTTTACATAAATATTTAGGTTTGGTTACAACTGTTTATTTTCTCCTAATTTTAATATAAAAATAGCAATGAGCTATCTGGTTATTCTACTAATTGGCTGAAATTTTCCCTGTTTGAGTCTTGGACTCGTTATCTCCTGTTTTGTGGTGCTTTGCTGGCTGACATCATCAGGTATGACAGTTTAACTGGGACATGATAATACAAATTAATCAATGCCTGGAACATAGAATATGCAAGCCACTGCTTTGCTATTTTAGCTATTAATTTAAAAAAGTAAAAAAAAAAAAAGTAAAAATATGTCTAACTCAATAACCAACTCCAATGGAGAGCAGAAGAGCGTGTGCTCCGGTGATTTAGGGGGTCTGAGTTTATTTAGGGTCCTGAGCTATGACTAAACCCTGAACATTGTGATTAATAGAGATAAGCACATCTAACCTTTATGAATTTGTCTCTTTTGTGGATTGCACTCATTTTGACTTCTACCACATATCACAAGTTGTATAGAAATATCTTCTCTCCTGTTCTCCATAACTTACTTTCTGTTCTTTTCAGTGGTATTCCCCAGTTCTTACATTTGAGACAGACTAGACAATCAAGATATGTGTGCACCATGGATTTATACAATGGCATAATTATATTTTCGGGGGGTTTTTTTTCCCCCCTCCTCTTTCTTATTTTCCTAGGACGGAAATGTAGCACATTCATTGTAGACAGTTATTCTCCCAATGTCTTACAGAAGTCTGCGACATGCGAAATGGCATTCAGAGCTCTTGTGCTCTAATTCCAGTCACACCTACAGGTCCAGCTGCCACAGTCACCTTCTGTGTTGAAGCACAATAGGCACGTCCATTGACAGGTATTTCTAGACAATGAGAAACTGTCGTTTAATGGGTGAAAATGTAACATACATGCTAATTTTAAATATTGCAGATGGCATTTCAGCTGAAAAAAATAAATCCTTGAACTAAGTTTTGTGAGGCTTTAATCAAACTGAGCCTCTCTTGTGGAATAACCTCCAAGAACTGTAACTGTGAATTGTGTAATTGTCACCAGGCTGGTAATGTCTTACAGTATTCAACTTTGGCACTGTACCAGTATTTCCAGTGCTGGGTTTATTATCTTCTTATTTTCACAGCTACCTACGTTGTGCTTTGAAAGACATTCAGAAGTTTCTAGTGTGTACATCTTTCTTTGATATTTAAACACCCCATTTCATGTAGCCCAGTTTTCTCACTACATTTTACTGTAGAGCTCCCAAGCACTTGAATTTAAATCACACCTGGGAAGTCATCCTCCGAACGTGCTGCCTGATGACTAGAGCCTGACACTAGTAATGTGCACTGTTATCATATGTTATGTTATTTCGCGGCTCATTGTTTTATGTCTTAGTTGTGGAGCTTTAGAGTTATTTGAACTTCCTTTCTTTGATTTGTCACAGCTGCCCTTCATTTATTTTGCTGTTCACATCCTTGATGTTTGAGTCCTGGGAAACATTATACAGGGCCAGGAACTTCAAAGGCAAGACTGTAATAATCTTGTATTGGGTTTGTGTGGCAAGATTTTGGTAGCGGGGGGGCTACAGGGGTGCCTTCTGTGAGAAGCTGCTAGAAGCTTAGAATCATAGAATCATAGAACCATTAAGGCTGGAAAAGACCTCTAAGATCATCAAGTCCAACCATCAACTAACACCACCATGACTCCTAAACTAGGCCCTGGAGTGCCACGTCTATACCTTTTTTGAACGCCTCCAGGGTTGACGACTCCACCACCTCTCTGGGGAGCCTGTTCCAATGCCTAACCACTCTTTCGGCAAAGAAATCCTTCCTGATGTCCAATCTAAACCTCCCCTGACGCAACTTGAGGCCATTCCCTCTCGTCCTATCACTAGTTTCTTGGGAGAAGAGTCCGAGACCCGCTTCACTACAGCCTCCTTTCAGGTAGTTGTAGAGAGCGAGAAGGTCTCCTCTCAGCCTCCTCTTCTCCAAGCTGAACTGCCCCAGTTCTCTCAGCCGCTCCTCATAAGACTTGTTTTCTAGACCCTTCACCAGCTTCGTTGCCCTTCTCTGGACACGCTCCAGCACCTCAGTGTCCTTCTTGTAGTGAGGGGCCCAAAACTGAACACAGTATTCTAGGTGTGGCCCCCACATCCGACAGAGCCAACGCCAGCCGGCTCCAACAGGGACCCACCGCTGGCCAAGGCTGAGCCAATCAGTGACAGTGGTAGCTCCTCTGTGACTGGTAACATATTTAAGAAGGGTGAACAAAAAAACTCCTGCACAATTGCAGCAGGAGAGAGGAGTGAGAATATGTGAGAGGAACAACCCTGCAGACACCAAGGTCAGGGAAGAAGGAGGGGGAGGAGGGGCTCCAAGAGCCAGAGCAGAGATTCCCCTGCAGCCCATGGTGAAGACCATGGTGAGGCAGGCTGTCCCCCTGCAGCCCATGGAGGTTAACGGTGGAGCAGATATCCACCTGCAGCCCCTGGAGGACCCCACGCCAGAGCAAGTGGATGCCCAAAGGAGGCCGTGATCCCATGGGAAGCCCACGCTGGAGCAAGCTCCTGGCAGGACCTGTGGACCCGTGGAGAGAGGAGCCCACGCTGGAGCAGGTTTTCTGGCAGGACTTGTGATCCTGCAGGGGACCCATGCTGGAGCAGTCTGTTCCTGAAGGACTGCACCCCGTAGAAGGGACCCACGCTGGAGCAGTTTGTGAAGAACTGTAGCCCGTGGGAAGGACCCACATTGGAGAAATTCGTGGAGGACTGTCTCCCGTGGGAGGGACCCCATGCTGGAGGAGGGGAAGAGTGTGAGGGGTCCTCCCCCTGAGGAGGAAGGAGTGGCAGAGACAACATGTGATGAACTGACCACAACCCCCACTCCCTGTCCCCCTGCGCTGCTCGAGGGGAGGAGGCAGAGAAAATCCGGAGTGAAGTTAAGTCTGGGAAGAAGGGAGGGGTGGGGGGAAGGTGTTTTAAGATTTGGTTTTATTTCTCACTATCCTATTCTGATTTGATTGGTAATAAATTAAGCTAATTTCCCCAAGTCGAGTCTGTTTTGCCTGTGACAGTAACTGCTGAGTGATCTCTGCCTGTCCTTATGTCGACCCACAAGCCTTTCGTTGTATTTTCTCTCCCCTGTTCTGCTCAGGAGGAGAGTGATAGAGAGGCTTTGGTGGGCACCTGGCATCCAGCCAGGGTCACCCCACCACAAATCTTCAACAATCCATTTTCTGTTTTGCTAACTTCACTCAATGTTTGTAAACCAGATTCTGTTAACGCTAATTTCCATTAACATTAGTCAATTGAAAAACTACACCAAAGCTTATCTTGCTTGAGACTTGACTTCATTCCTTCCTCTCCAGCCCAGCTCAGGATGCAGGCTATTTGGCAGTTCAGTCTACTTCTCCCTTATACTGAGACCTATTAAAAGAGGTGTACCTCCCAGCTGTATGCTCACAGCAGTCACTTAAAGCCTCAAATGTGCACCTTGGGGGATTGACTTCAGGTGGTGATCAGTTAAGTTGGGATGGCTGAATTAATTGCTTCCTCAACTCTGCCATTCTGCTACAGGAGAGTTTCACCCCTGCTTGTACCATGATGTTACATGCTCCTGAACCCTGACAGTTTCAGCCCACCATACCAGCTCAAAGTGAAAACAGTACTCATTTATGCTACAGCAACTCCAGAGCAAATAAATAATCCCACAGCATTATTGGAAAATAATTTCAGGATCCTACCAAGCTCCCTTACCACAACATGCATTTCCTTATAAATCGACAGCATCTCCTCATTTTCTCTGCAATCCAAATTCATTAAATGATTCCTCTGTGTTTCAAGAAGCTAACTTTATGAGTTCCTACACAAACCAGTTCTTGTCTGTTAGGTCACTGCTCTAAAGCATTCTCAGTGAAAACAGAAGCATAATACAAGTTATTTCCTGAGAAATGATACTTGTTTCTTATAGATTTATGTCCATGTTTTTGCTGACAGGCCAGTTGGCTGCTGCCTCTCAGAATGGATCAGAGCTGCTTTCCCCTAAGTAAGGGCTCCAGTGTATTGTCCAGCCACTGATTTCCACAAAACTTCTAGGACCTTTACCTGCCAAATTTGCCTGAACTTGAACAGCAACATCCAGAGTGGTAAGTGAGGGACAGGCAGCACAAGTATATCCATTTCAGCTCCTTCAGAAACAAGACAAAAAGCATCTAAAACCAGAACTACTAGGATAAACAAAACTGGTTGGAAAAAGTAATAACAGTAAAAATGTGCCTGACCTCAGATCAGTGCCAACTTCTGAATAAAATTCAGTGATTTTCTTCCCATTTTGTTTCTGTTATGTAGCTGAGCTCTTAAGATACAAACTCCACTAATTCATGCCTTGGATTCAGTTCCCTGGCTACATCAGAATCTCTTTTTATATTCCACAGAATGAAAAGGAGAAAGGAGAAGAAGCAGGTATGCAAGGTCATTGGAAAATTGCACAAATTAAGGTATAAATTAAAACCAGCGTAATTAAGTTGCTCTTTAAATAGTTAGTAACTGTGTGAGCATTTACGTGGTAGAACAGTGATTTTCTGGTTTACCTTAGAGGTATGCAGGAACAGATTTACATTAAAGCAAAATGTAACAGTCTCAAATAAGGCTGTACACATATCAGTTTGCACCTACACATTAGCAGAAACTAGTCAGAGTGCCTCAGGTTTCCTGAGTACATGACTCTATTTCCACCTGAAATAACTGAAATAAAACATGAAAATATGATAGATGGCTGACTCTTTGAACAATCCACTGCACATGTGATAGAGGTAACTGTCTCATTACTTCAGTCAAAGTTTTCTCCAAGGCCAATTGCCTTGCTGGCACCACTCAGGCGAAGGACCTTCTGAAGGCAGAAGATGCCTGACTCAGTCACGTATAACAACAGTTGCTCTCTGCTGGGCTGGGTACCAAACCGAGACAGCTCCATCCCACCAGCTCCTGCTTCTGGCTCCAACACAAATGTGGTACGACCTCCTTGTCTGGGTCATTTGGTGCAGGCTTATACCAAGCACAGAGGGACTCTGCAAGCAGATATACACAACTTCGGAGCACAGAGTAATTATTTGTTAGCTAATGCACACAGCAGACAGCTAGGACTAATATGCTACTAGGCCCTGCAGCAAGAACTCAGTGAGTGTTTGGGGAGCCGGCCGTCCTGGATGAGGCAGGGAAGAGGTGTCCTGTGCTGCTCCTTGCAGAGGACTGACTCCCAGTGGTGCTGAGCCACTGTCTTCTGAGCCTCCACTTTTGTTTTTTTCTTGTGGTTTAAGGATGTCAATAGATTTCCTCTTGAATCTCTGAGCTGCAGACTATTTCCATTGCAATAATCGCACTTGCCTGTGTTTTTTACTCATCTCTGTCATGGCTTTAGCTCAAGCACTTCCTCGCAGCTTCCTCAAGCAGACGGAGCCCAGGTCAGGCCACAGCACGAAGCGCAGCTGGGCTCTGCGTCACAGGGAGACAGAACCTCTCTGTGGGGGCTACGCAATCCCTTTCCTAAGGGATCATGTACCGACGAGAGCCGGCAGATGCTTGCCCTCAGTCAGACTATCCTCACAGCTGTCATGACAGAAGGAGCAGGGGTGGGTGACGCCAGCGGGTGCCCACCTGCAGCTGCCTCGCCCCTTGTCTTCCCAGCCACAGCCAGGCCCCGAAATGGCGGCTCGGGCAGTCGGCCTCCCCCACTACACCCTCGCATTCGTGCTCTGGTGTCAAGGAAATACCTAGAGGGTGCTGCCCCAGTCAGAGCTGAGCAGGGACTGCCATATTGGGCCCGTTTTTGTTGTATTTTATACATCTGTTTCATTTAGGGCACTTTGTGGATTTTTACGGCATTTCATTGGCATATAGAGAGACTTTATTGCAGCCCAGCCTGGCTCTAGCGCACCCAAACAGAAACCGGGAGCTTTGTGTCGGATCAGACCCGGCGATGGCGCGGCACCCCTGCGGGCTGGGCCGGGCCTCGCCCGGCGGGAATCGGCTGCTGCCGCGGAGAGCGATTCCCCGTAGTGTAACCCCGAGGTGTTGCCGCCCGCCCCGCCGGCCACGGCCGGGCGCATCGCAGGCAACCAGAGAATCAACTCAGCCT
>WAAD01028307.1:146940-157841 GCA_013389945.1 Fregata magnificens
CCGCCCTTACCGCTCGCCCCGCCGTGTCGGGAGTCGGAGCAGCGGCGCGGGATGGAGGTGGGGCAGGGCTGGCTGCTGTCAGGCCTGCGCTGTCCCGTCTTTAGTGTTAAGTAGCTGACGTGGCTCTTAAACGTGGCTTTTTCCAGACTTTTATTCTTCTAATACGGTTTGCATGAAAATGTAACTGTCCCTTAAACTTGGCTCAGTTACACTGGAAACTGAAAACTAGCAACACCTTTAAGAATATTTTTTTTTTTTCCCCATATGGAAAAATTGCTTCTCAGGAGACTTATAGCCAAAACTGAGGAGAGTTTCTTGCCGGGCATACAAAGATAGATTCCTAAAAATTTGTGTTTAGGAAAGGAGATGATGTCTTTAAAAGAATCCCTCTGGCTTCTGCGATTTTCTTACTGGAACTCTTGAGGTCGGGTGGATGGCAGGGTGCCTACAAGTTGGACAAACAGGACAGCAAAGGACATACGGTGTTAGCATAGGTGTTTGGTAGGATGGTTACGTGACATCTAACTGGACCAAGAACAGATTCTAGATAAGCTTTTGATACTGTTTTAAAGTTTCTTCCTTTGCTGCAATGACAGTGACATAATAAAAGTGTTTAAAATTATAAAACATTAGAACACCCTCTAAAGAAAGTAGTCCTCAGAGATGTATGTTAAGCCTATCCATAGTGCGATACCGATAAACTGTCATTGGTTAGAGGCCTGAATCATGCTGAGGACCGATTGGGGCACAGCTGAGCTTTGTTCATGCATGCAAGCTTTTGGAAGCAAGGTGAGCAGTTTGATTAAATTGAATCTGAGCACTTAATTTAGTGTAGCCTGGGAGAAACTGAGTGTTCCCCTGTTGTGGTCCTGCTCCGGTGTTATCATGTCCTCACTAAGAATCTATTTAACCAAGTATGTGAGCTGAAGAGGGGGGGTTGCATTGATTCTTTGTACTGAAATGCTCTAGAAGGTTTTCTTTCCTGCTTGGAATTACTTGCAAGAAAATGCGTATGTTTTTGAGAGGGAGTTATCTGAAGGATGCTGCACAATAGATGCAATTTCTGTTTGCTTTCTTGTTTCACAATGGTCTGGTTTCAGTCTTCATTAAAGAACAATTCGAGTTGTAATCTCATTTCTAAGATTAGTGAACTAGTTCAGGCTTTAAGCATCACCTAATCAGTGTTTTAGGGGGTTTTGTGTGCAAAGGCAGGTGAGGAGGTTTGACTGTGATCTGCATAAAAACCTTGAATACTTGTCTTTCAGAGTGGGAAAACTCAAAAAGGTGAGGAAAAAACATAGTGTTAAAATATTTTAGATTAATTGACAATTACATCTTTATATTTTGGTGTACCGTGACTGCTGCTACCAAATAGAACTGCAGTTTATCACTTCTTTACCAATGTATAAATGTGAAAAAATATCATACAAGTTTAACAGGTGTTCATCCTGAAATAGAGGTAAAAATACATCTTTATTTTTGTGCCACTTTTTTCCCAGCCTAGTAATCCGTGGTGAAAAGGATGAACAAGCAGTGTTGTGCAGCAAAGATAAAACTTACGACATGAAAATAGCAGATACGTCAAATATGCTGCTGTTTATTCCTGGTTGCAAAACTCCAGAACAGATGAATGCAGATCAAGCATCTTGTAATATTATTCATTCACAGGTACGTCTTTCTGGGGTTTTGTTTGTTTGCTTTAATTCTCTACTTTCTTATTCTCTATAATTTCTTGTATTTTATCCAAGATGCATATGTGAAACCCATCTGGGATTCGGTTGCCTAAACATAGGCTTCCAATGCCATTTTAGATGCCTTGTGGTATTGGTCTAGCTACAAGCTGCTACTCCAGAAGGATGTGAGTCTCCTGTAGGTTCTTTGTATATTGAACAGCCCAAGGAGGATGTCTTTATAAATATGCTTTATACACAGGGGGCATGCTATACCTTAAGGTGTCCAAAACGGGTCTAGGGCCCTTCTTTAGGCAACTGAACTTTTATCCCTAATGCATGATAATTATTGTTTCTAAGAAGTTAAAACTTTGGTTTAGTTTCAGTGGATAGTGATTACTTGTGGTAGGTACTAAAAGCTTTCAAAGAAAATCTAATTTCTCAGTGTTAGCAGCTATTTTTAAAATAAGCTGTTTGCAAATTGTTTCTTAGGAGTGCTTTCCCCAAAAGGCGGATTATACCATGTCATGCCTGAATATTATTTTTTAAATACAGAAATATACTCAGAGGTGACTCTCTTTCAACTAGCATCTGGAAAGATTTGTTGGAGTGAATGATTTTAGAGTTCTCAGTTTAAAGAATTCATTGTTCTCTGCTCTTCTGAAGCATAGTTAATAAAATTCCACTAAAAATAGTTAGGCAATTATTATTACTAGGTCATTATTTGCTGTAATGACTATAATGACATCATTGAGGAGTAATTCTGCTTGTCCTTAGATGAACATAATAATCAAACCAACATAATTTCTTCCGTGAAGTCAGCAGTTCAGCTAATAGAAAAAGTTAATTCAAACTAAAGTAGATTAATGACAAAGTAATATTCTTCCATATTCTTTTTTTGCTATGTTTAATGATCTCACTAGTCCTCTGAAGTCACACATGTCAACATAATATAAATGTGATTTGCTTAGGAATTATTTTTAGAGTTTTCTTTCTAAGAGCTCTCAACATTTTCAAAAATGTTACATGGAGTATTGACACAGCAATTTGTGAAACACAGCAAAAGTTACTATGTTTACCCAGTATTTTGGGGCTTCACTGCCGTTCTCCTGCAGTCTTGGTGCTGCTCTTTGTACCACTTGCAAGGCTAGTACTCACGGCCAAAGCATCTGCCATTTTATTCACCTCGCACAGACCAGCTCCAGTTATGAGCTTTGGATTACAAATTAGAATTATTTCTTTTCTTTTCTATGCAGATCAATACCAAATTGCTCAGAAAAGAACTTGGCAGGAAAAAAAATCTAACACTTAGGTAAATGCTATTTGACATGGAGGAAAAAAAAGCTTAGAAGTTTATCAGGAAATTAGTGTTTACCTGAATTTTGTGCCAAGCAAGCTATGGAATAGTTAGATGAAAAACTGGGAGCTTTTTATTAGAATTTGGATAAGACTTCTACATATAGGTGGTTTGCTTATAGTTGATTTAAATGGAACATTATTTTAAAGGCTTGGGGTTTTTTTGTTGTTTTTGTTTTTGTTTTTTTTTTTTTAATGGATGACCTTAAAAAAAGTCCAAGCTGTACCCCATGAAACACCTCAGGATTATTCTGAATGTAAAGTTTTACTAGATTAGTGGTGTTGAATCGATTACACCTGAGCTTCATGTTGCATGCTTTAAATTTGTGTGTTAAATCACAGTAAGGAACAGAGATGTCTTGTTAGTTGTGTGCAAGTGTGACTTACTGTCTTGTTAATGTCTCTTTCACTTGAGCTTAGTCATATGATGATTCACTAAGGTGTAGAAAGACCATGAAGTAGATCCCAAGCATGGGAAGAAGTGGGGAAGATGGAAACAGGATAATACAGGAGGGGTTTTATGGCAGTAATATAACTTAGTATTAAAAGGAAAAGAAATGTTGATGAGGACTGTGCAGGAATATATCCCATGATGATATTCTATCATTTGCATGTAGAGTTGAGTTGTTCCCTTTGTCATATGCATTATGAACATATTTTTATCAACCAACAGTGGATTTTTATTCATTGCCTGCAGTAAATTTTTTTTATTGAAAATATTACAATGATTGTTTCATCTTTAAAGTAATTACCCTATTAATAAATTCCTGTTCTCAGTGACTAGATTAATACTTTTTGCTGATAATTTTTGGTAAGCTTCTTTGAATCCAAATGGTAGATTAAAATGGCTTAAGAGTCGCTGGTTTTTCTTGTAGATTGCTGGCTTCTCCAACAACTATTGGGAATTAAGGAGATGTCGACCTAAACTGAAGAAACTGAGGAAGCTTTTGATGGAAGATCCATATGAAGGGCCAGATAGTCAGAAAGATCAGACTTCGACATTTTCAAAGGTAAATCAGCTACTTAAACTACTTTCTTGTAATTGGTAATAGGCAAATTAAAGTGAAGATACATTCTTAACTAGAAAAGTACCTTTGCTCCCATGTTTCACAGTTCTGCTTTGAGTTAACTTTTTAAGCCTACTATTCGAAACAAGTTGGTAATGATTAGCACTTCCACTGGGTAGCAGGTAAGCAACCTTTTTTTTAGTAAAAAGAAGAAAAGGACACCAAAAGAGACTGGGGATTTCCCTTTTTATGTGGGGAGTTCCTTGAAGACAGTCTTCAGAACCTTTTGTAAATTCCTTGAGTTATATGACTACTAAGGTATAATGCAGCCTTTCCTCTTTCTTTGGGGCTGTCATGTATGACAAGTCACGTATAAGCTAAGTATAAGGTCTCAGGACACCCATGTACAAGTCACTTGCCAATCAGTAATTTATGATGACAAGGAGAAGCAGGGAGTTGCAGAGAATGACGACGATGATGTAAGGCAGAGCATGAGACTCACACTACAAGAAGGGAAAACAAATAAAATCCTGTCCTGCTGCCCTTTTATGTTTCCAGAAAATCCAATTTAGGATCTAAATAGTAATGGAGAGACCTGGACTGTGCAGCATATGATCTCAGATAAAAGGCTTATAAAAATCCTGGAGTTTTATTAGTTTGGCTGGTTTTCCTTGTGACTTTAAAAAACAGAAATGGTTGCTCCAGAGTATTTTACGCTGAGGCTTGGTTGAAGTTGATACTAACAAACAATCTGTGTGTGCTTGCATGTGCAAACATAGATGTTACTTTTCTCCCTTGGAGAGAAATGCTGCCTGTCTCTGGATGATTAACAGTCTAATTTCTGACAAGTTTCAGAATCTTTCCCCCAGCATTGCCTTTTCCCCCTTTCATTTTTCCTACTTGCTCTGGTCTTGGTTTAGAAGGACATAGCAGCAAAATAAGGGATGGCAGAGGGAAAAGGGCTTAAATTGTCCAGAAATTATAAGCATTGACAAAGGCTAGCAACACAAACAGATGTCATATGCAATAGTATTTACTGATAATATTAAATTAATTTTATAAAAACATGTCAATGTCTCCCCAAACATAAGTGCCTAGTTCGAAGACTGATCTCCATTTGTTTTGAAGGAGAATGTTTCATGTATTGGCTTACGGGAGAGCAACTAGATATATCTGATAAAGGTAGATGAATCTTAGCTATGCTACTGGTGGAACTTGAACCTGAAAGCTCTTTCCTATGGGACTAATTCTCACTGGAATCCCAAACAATATGTGTGTGGTAAAAATTTTTGCTGTGGTGTTTGCTTACACTCAATATTTATTGGGTGCTAGCAACAAATAAGCCATCTTTAACCTGTTTGAAAACAAATTACTATGTTTTGGTGGCTTACTGTAAACTTCTCGTGGTTTTCAGTTGTTTGTACTGTATCATACACAGAGAACTACAGGAAAGGAACCATAAGGAACTATAGCGCTGTCAGGAATTACTGTTAAGGAAGCCTGATGCATAGTGATGTGACTTAGCGAACTACAGGAAAACTTAGAAACAGGCTAGTGCACAGCTTGCTCAGGATGCCCCAAATTAAAATACTGGGTTTTGCAGTGAGATGACAAGGCATATTCAAATGATTGAATGCGTCCGAGTTAATGTATTTAATATGTTTCTTATCCTTATCTGGAAGTTGCTGGTATGGACATGATGCAAGTCAACCCATTCCACTTTATGTTTGCAAGGGTGATGCAGCTGATATATGATCATATGATATATGATATGATAGATCTCATCATAGCTGAGAGCAGTGATTTCTTAAAGCTGTTGGAGTGCTAGCCAGGCCTCAGAGAGGGAACAAATGGGAAGGACTCCTGTGCAGGGTCTTATCTGAATGGCAGTATCTAACTCTCAAACAGACTTGCATACTGATCTGAGGATATTTTTGCTCTCAACTGCTAGCAGTGTTTTTTAAAGTACTGTATAATATGGTCATCCCTTGCTGAAATACTGATGCGAGTTCAGTGCTGCTTAGCCTGATAATCTTTCAACATACTGTCTAATAGGAATGGCATAGCAGGAAGAGGAGACCTTTCTGTATTTATTAAATGTTTTTTAACACGTGGATGTTCCAAACTTAGTGTTGTTCCATTTGTGTTCCCATAGTCTAATAGTTCTCAAGTACTTAGTCCATTTTTTTTCTTTTTTGATAGGAAGTATTCTTATGCTATAATCAAGAAAACTTTAATATTAGAGTTGATTAAAAAGGCTGTAAGGTGAATAAAGGAATTGATGAAGCCCTATTTCCTATGGATTTAAGTCTGGTGTTCCTTCCCTTTACTTCACTCCATATGATACCTTCTGTTCCTCCTGTGTCTCCTAACTCTTTACCACAGTATCCACAGCACCCTCCCACCTCACCAAGTAACTGTTCTGCAAGGAGCTGTATGTGCTGTGGCTGGGTCTGTGCTACATGTCTCCTAACCAATTAGCACACACCAAAACACAACATATAACTGTTGAGGTCATGCTGGAGGAGTCTTTCCTTCAGTGGAGGTACTAAGTTGGATTTCTGACTTCTATCCAAACGTGATAAGTGATTTTTGTTTTGCCTTTTCTTTGAATCTCACAGATTAAAATATGTGATTTAGGAAAGACAGAACACATTCGCTTTTCATTCTTGCTGTGATACTTTACTTATGATGCCTCCTTGGGCTAGTCTGACATCCTGGGAATACAGGTATATTACTTACGCATGGCACAAAGACTTCGCTGTAGTTAGACTGGTTTTTACATTGAACAACCCTTTGAGAAAATGTTGTAAGTTACAGGAAAAGTTTCAGAGTTTGGTAAACCGTAGAAAAATCAGAGCCTGGGGAAAAAACATCAGTCTTCTAAGTCTTTCTTTCATTATATCTTATAATGCATTTAGCATGCTTGCTGAAGCAAAGGAGGAGTAAGGAAAACCTGTTTTATTTCCTTCTTTTTTTCCCTTGTTGCAGTACACAACAGAAGATTTGTTAAGTCTGATTCAAGCAAGTGAAGAAGAAATACAGCACCAATTGCAGGTTATAGATGCCTGCAAAATTGAAGGTATTTGTCTCTAAAGAATATTACTGCCTGCGAGGAAATAACCCTGCTTTTTTTCCCCAAAATATCTGTGCCTCCTTTTTCTAAGGCCCGTTCCACATCCTCGTCTTTCAAGGTACAAGTTACTTCAAAGTACTAAGACCTGCTTCCATATTTCCTACATCCTCTGCTGCTATGAAGCTGATCAAAAAGATAAAACTGAGCAGGCATTGACCAGCCTGGCTCTTTCCAGGGTAATTCCTTCTTTGCTTCTACAAATATTGGCATCAGAGTATCCCACCCATAGCATGAATATTTTTTGGTTGGTTGCCCTCTTCATGGATGAGAGGGTACTGCTTTCTGCAGTTCTAGAGGCAAAAATAGCTGATCCTTAGGTAATCCCAGCCCTTTCGTAGTCCTTTCTTCCTCCCACACTGGGTTTATCTTGGAATTCTTCCTACCGTGTGAGGCATATAGAGCAAGTGCCTCACCTTGGGACAGCTCCTACTCATCTTATACTTGGCCAAGCCCAAACCCTCACCTGGACATCAGGTGGCAGCAGTCCTAGAGTCATAGAATAATATAGGGCAGAACTGAGCTCTGGAGGTTATCAGATCCAAACCCCTGCTTTAGAACAGGGCCAACTTGGAGCTGGCTGCTCAGGGCCTCAGCTGGTCGAGTTCTGAGCATTTCCAAGGATGGAGATTGCACAGCCTCTGTCCAGGCTGTTCCAGTGTTTGACTATCTGCAAGCAAAAAAAAAAAAATTCTCCTAATAACCAGCTGGGATTTCCCTTGTTGCAACTTGTGCTTGTTGCCTTCTGTCCCATCATGGAGCACCACTGGGAAGACTTCTGCTCATCTTCTCTATACTGTCCCATTAGGTAGGTCAGGACGATCTCACAAATGACTGCCCTTGTCATTTACAGCTGCACAGCACCGTTGTACCAGATCTGTGCTTTGTCAAATCTGGATTTCTGTGAACTTGGCTGGACCCGAACTGCCACTTTGGAGGGCCAGTGCAGCCAGTTCTGTTCATGCAGTTCTGTGCCTGAATTAATTATTAGTTTTTCCAGGTCTGATTTATCTTGGGATGGGATTTGTAGTGTCTTTGTATCTGTGGCAGTTAATCTACATAAACAGTTATCAATAATTGAGATAACTTTATTTCTTTCTCCTTTACATTTCCTCTTACTATGCTGTTCTTTTTTTCAATCTTAATCCTGAAAAGGAGAGAATGCTGTCGCTGTACTTCGTAAAGGTGTGATTTAAGTGTCCAGACTCCTGTAATGTATCTTCAGGGGAACAGCATTACAGTGTTAATGTTTTCCTTCTAACACTGTTTTGTGGTTTTCTATTTGGCAGGATATTGGAGAATTCTAGAATTTGACTATGAGATGAAACTCTTGAATCATGTGACTCAGCTAATAGACTCAGAGTCCTGGTCTTTAAGTAAGGTTCCTTTACGTAGCTGCCTTGAGGAACTTGGATCTTTAGAGCCCACGTAAGCAATTACTTTTAGTACTTAAAATTGTCTACAATCATTATTAACTATTACTAATTGCAGTAATTATTAATTATTTATTAGAAGTATAGTCTTACAACTCCAGATTCCAGTTACCGGGGTGTTAATGATATATTTTCTTTGGCTCTAAAATAGACAAGGGGATTAGCGGTTTAGACAGACAAGGTTAGTAAACTGATTTTAGTGTCTGTTGGTAATATTTCCATTGATTCAATAGTAGAAACATTACTGCTGAATTGTAAATGATGGAAGTAGCACGTACTTAAGCCATAAATTGCTGACCGTCTTGAAATACTTGTTCTGAAGCTAGCCAAAAATGTTTAGTTTACCTCTTGCATAATGTCTGAGATGGTGGTATGAGTTTATTGTACTGCCATTTGGAGTCATGAAATAATTTACGATTACCATTCAAACAAAGTCTTAAGTTTAGAATATGTAGTATTTTCCATTTATTTGGTTTTTGGCTCAAAAAGAAATCTTGCTTTAGTGTTGGTGTCTGCAGTTAGGTTGTGATTTTATGCCAGAGGTCTAGGAAAATGCCTGCTCTTCAGTAAGGGATAATTGACTAGCCAAATTGGTGACTTGCATCACTTCTCATTGGAAAGAAGATTGCAAGAGTCTCTTTTCCTTATTCTCCTTAGGCCTTTTAGTCTTTGCTAGTTATAACTAGAAAGTGGAAGAGACTTTGGGGATGACACGCTGAATTAACTCCCATCTGTCCTTTTTGTCCCCTTTTGTCCTCTTTGAAGTTACTTCTAAGTTTTTATCAATCTGTTCATTTCAGCCATGAAGACGTGTCCCATTCTCCATTCTCCTTGATTTTTTTACTTTACCTGTTCCTTCATCATCTTCTTGGTAACTGTTTCTGTAATGTCCTAATGAACAGTTTTAAACCTTGATTTCTGGGGTTTTTTTTCAGAGAGATGATAGAACATATTCTTTTAAGCTATGGAAGGAAATACATTGATGATGGTAAGTTTGAGAAAACATGCATATTTTAATTTTGCATAAAGGAAATAGTTACTCATGAGTAAATGCAGATTTTGTGAGGATGGCCCAAACAAATGAATTTGCTACAGTGCCAGTAAAAGGAGGGAGCAAACAGTGAGCTAAAAATCAGTAAAATTGTTAGAGAAAGTTTCATAGGAAAAAGGACTAGTAAACTGTACAAGACACTAGGGAGAAATCAGGAACTATCAGAGGTACCTGAAGTGATTTATTAGGTGTCCACAAGCCATAATTTTGTGACTAAAGACAGATCACTAGTAAAATTTAGATGGAATCTCTCTGTAGATGCCCTAGGAGGTCTCAGATGTTTAAGCAATTAATTGTACTATTGTGAATAGTCAATGGCATGTAGATCTCCCTGAATTCAGCTTGCCTGAAGTAGACATATGCTGTTGTGAATAGTCAATGGCACGTAGATCTCCCTGAATTCAGCTTGCCTGAAGTAGACATATGCTGTTGGCCCCTTGAACTGCACCACAAGATCCACTGATTGCATTGATTAAATCTCCGCTGCCCATCTGACATATAGACATAGTATTTCAGTGCCTTAATCTCAATCTGAATTTTTTCCCACAGTTGCTTTCATTTCACCTTTGGCTGAAGTAGGAGTTGCACTCAACCTTAAAGGACATAGGAAAGTAGTTGGAGTGACGCAGATTGTCGTCTTAGTATATTTAGGCAGGTTGTACAAGGAAGAAGTTTGAAGTGCAGGAAGTCCAGATGACTGAAAAAGTGGAAGTAAGTGTTTATGCCTGACGTAGCTCAGAGAATTTTAGACAAGTTAGTGTGAAAGAAAATAAATTCTCATTATTCCCTTCATCATCTTATATTACAAGGATGATTAAGGAGGTGAAAGTTTTGGTTTTTTTTTTTTTTTTCAATTGTTCAACCACAGGCAGCAAACACTTTAATACAAGCCATTCAGAAATAGGAATGAAAGCTGTAGGAGAAACAGTGTTACTGTGAAAGGGGAAAAGATGGGAGGCACATACAGTTATGGATATGAGTGAATGCTGTAGCTCAGACAGTGCTGCACACACACATAATGTTCTGCTTAACTTGTTCTTGAGAATTAGAAGAAACCATCATTTATCCAAAGTAATACCAAGTCAGGTTACTCCCTGAGGAAAAGAAAAAACAGGATACTTGCTTTGTAGGAGACTGTAGAACAGAATGGAAATACGAGGCTGTTCTCTGTTCTTTTATCAAAAAGCAAGAACCCAAGATAACCTGGTTTTTTTTTTTTCTCAGCAGGGGGGGTTTACTTTGAAATGCATG
>WAAD01028307.1:162440-175311 GCA_013389945.1 Fregata magnificens
CGTCCGCAGCGACGATAAGGCCGGGCCGCGGGGGGCTCTGCGGTGCCGCCTGCCTTCCCCCCTCCCGGCCCACTCGCCTCCGGGCACCGCCTTTCCCACCTGTCAGCGGAGCGTGCTGCCCCAGCCGGCTGTCCCAGGAACGGGGACCCCTCGGCCCCGGCCGCGGCCTTCCTGATTCAGTCGCTCCCACCTCCGCTGCCCGTTGAGCCGGTTGATTGACGTGGCTTCTGTGGAAAGGAAGCGCGCAGCGCCTCTGAACTGGTATCGTACCCCATTGGAGAGAGGGGTTGTGTGCTGCGGTCATAAAGGGTTATGCAGAAAGACTGAATGTTGTTCGTGTTATAACTATGGTGCTTATTCGAGCTGAAGATGCCTGACTGTCAGGAGTCACAGATCCACGGGGGAGATGACTGATCAAATACGACCTGACACAGGGAAAAATCGGAGGACCCATCAAGTGAGGATTATGTTGATGCCAGTCTGACGGTCAGCAGTGTATGTTTAGTGCTGCTGTTCAGGATGAATAGGAAGAAAGGAGACAAAGGATTTGAGAGCCCAAGACCGTATAAATTATAAGTATCCATTTTTTTTAAAGTTGCTATACTTGAGACCAATGCGCATTTGAAACAGGCCACAGGCTGATGAGTAATTATTTACCTGAGAAGGTTGGAGCTGTTGCTTATGTTGTAGCTTGCACTCAGAAAATGTGTATGTGTGTGTGTTGTTGTGTAAATGGACTCACTCATGGACAGTGAGTCTGTCAACCATGCAGCCTCATCTTATAAAGATATTTACATTATCGTCTTCAAACCTTGGAGATCTCTCCACACAATATCAGCACTACAGACCATGCCACCATGTTTCATTCTTCCTGCTGTGTCAAACCCTTTTGACTTAAGGGCTTTTTTATATATAAAAAACCACTTGTGTTTGCGGCAAGCAGCTTTGTTAAGCAACTTGTCATTTTCACACATTAATTAGTTTGGTTGTAACCAAGCTGTAAAGCAGTTGGTTGTGGATTTCAGTGGATCTTTATGTATTTCTGTTTATACCTCCTTGATTTCTTGATAAATCTGTAACACAAATGTATTTCTAAATAGAATCACTCTTGTTATTATATACATTTTAATGTGTAGGTAATGTTTGAATCCATCATTGGATACTAGATGTTATCGTTCTCTTGTAGGAATTTTTATTGAACTTGCTCAACTGAAGCAAAGTCACTTTTAATGCACAGGGTACATGAGTGTGTGCAAGTGATGTGACATAAAAGTTAAATTATTACAAGGTTGTATCTTGAGTTGTGAATAGCGCTACCATGAAGCGTGGTGAAGATGCCACCTACTACAGAAAAAATACAGAAATAACTTCCAAAGTTTTAAAAAAGTTGGAATTATTATTTTTTCTTCCATTTTTAAAATCAGTTTTATTTACCAGGAGTTCTAATACGTCATTCAAAACCTAAGCAAATGCATTTGACTTGTTTAAAGTACCTGTCTTGATTCGTATATAACCATTATTTAAAATAATGAATTCTTGTGACATACTAATTGTAAAAGCACATACTATATCTCTTTTTATGTATAGTACCTGCTTACATAGGTTATGTACGAGCGTCAGCTCACCAGGTAAATTTTCCACAGGTCTCTGCTTGCAAATATTACAGCTGCATGCTGTTTCTAATACTGCACGTCACTAAAGTGTTAGAACTGGATTTTATGCCATTAGTAATACTATATTTTTACATACTGTTATGTGATATTCAAAAGCAATGTTGTTATCTTCCTGCGTTACTGGTAATATTCATATTGGTATAATACTACACTTTGATTTTATTGGAACTTTGCTGACCTTGTGTGCAACTTCTATTCATTATTTGTTTTGGACCATGTAAGAGATTTAGACCATCAGGAATTCTCCTTATATAAATATATGCTATATGCAGTATTTATCTATATGTACATACATCCTGTATGAGCTCTCTATTTTTTTTAAAACTGGGTTAAAGTATTCTTTTAAATGCTGGCATTTGTGCAAAACCTTACTTATTTTAAATTATTATTTTTTTTTCCAGCACAACTCACCAGATAGTTTGTATCAACAACATAAATTTTCAGAGAAAGTCTGTTGTAGTAAGTATTTTTAAATAAAATGTGAAAGTAGAAATTAAAAGTCTGGGTTTTCTTCATGCTTTTAGAGGAAACAACTGCACACACAAGCTAATTATGTTCTTCAGCCTCTTTACACTTTACACTTTCTAATCTGATGCCTCTCATAGGTCTATCAGTCCTTGAGATGCGTCAAATAAAATACCTTCTAATTGTGAACACTTTAATCTCTGTAAGGAAAAGCTTTCTAAAAGAAAGTTACTGCATTGTAAATAATATTACAAAGCAATTTGCAGTTCAAAATTGACCTTCAACACAGTGTTAGCTGATGTTAGGGGTAGGGTCATAGAGTTTTCTAGCTTGTATGGGGCTTTGAAGAGACTTTCATGATTTCAGGCCTGAAGTCATTGAGACTTTTTGTGAATTTAGATATCTGCCGAAATGGATTCTGCTTGGGTTTTAAAAATCATTATCTCAAGCTCAGATACCAAAAACTAAAACATAGTGGTGAAAAACATAGTGATGCTAGTAACTTGAAATCTGGTCAGTAGAGGCAGATCATTTCCAGTGAAACAAGCATGATAGTAATTTTGAAGTTTTTTGTTTCGTTTTGTTTCACAGTTGGGAAAATTCAGCTGTTAAATGATATGAAAGAAAATGTATTCTAGACATCCAAAAGGGCAAACCAATTTCCTTTTTAAATAAAAATAAACTTTTTTTTTTACCCATGATTTTCCTTTGAAAGGCATTAATAAGAATTTTCTTTATATATCTCTACTTTGTGAATTGGTAAATATTTTACAGAAGGTTTTGATTTGTGTTTTCATAGGGTTATGTGGAACTGACAATATTTCCCACAGTTGCAAACCTGAATAGAATCAAACTGAACAGTAAACAGTGCCGGATTTACAGAGTAAGAGTCAACGATTTAGAAGCAGCTTTCATCTATAATGATCCAACGCTGGAGGTTTGTCACCATGAGTCAAAGCAGTAAGTGATGTGTTTAAAACTCTGCAGATGTAGTGTCTTATGCTGCTGTTAAGCATGACCTATTTTATTGTACTGGCAAGTTTTACCTGGTGATTTCCTAATGGTAACATAAGTTTCAGACAGCAACAGCTAATTTTTGGTATGGTGACTTGATTTTGGGAATGTATTTTGGCAATAATTTTGGCTCATGCTATTCTTCTTCAGAATTTCTTTTACTAACCTTTCTTTGTATTGTTTTCTAAAAGTATCAGAAACTTTTTTAAAGAAGTACTTTATGGGGAAAAAAGTGGTGGATGCCAGTAGTGTTCTCAGTGCTTTAGGAAACTGTCCTTCTCATGTGTTTTTTCCCTGGTAAGAAAATATCTTTGGCTAAAATGTTTTATCTTTGATGGACTTCAGGTTTATCTATGCTCAACTTTTACTCTCTTTTATTTAAAGAAAATTTGGTTACACTATTGTGGCAATAGCATTTTGTTTATATTCTTGTAGAGAACATTTTGCAGGGGTGCAGCTACATTCATGTGATAGTTCCACATGAGAGGATTGCCCTTAGTTTTGGCGTTTGTGGGGCTTTTTGTGGTTTCTTTTTTGATTGTTTTTTACTCCAGCATAGTTGGTTAAATTGGTTTGGTTGCATCAGTATAATACTACGCAGAGCAAAACTATTACGTTCTGATAACTTGTCCTGCAAAAATTGTCCTGATTTTTATGATGTGTAATGTTAGATTGGATGACCATTTTTGTTCCTTCCTATTTATAAACCCAAGAATATTCATATGGTATCAAAGTTCTTGGGAATATTTCCCATTTTCCTAATAAGATTTTGTAAGAATTGTTTCTGATTTTGTTAAATATGTCTAGATAGCCATATATGTAATTAGCTTATTACCTTGAAACAAATAACAGGAATGAGACAAATCATGTGACTGTATCAGGTTAACTATTGGACTACTAAATTAATATGTTTATTACTGTCCTTCAGCTGTTTGTTTCGTCAGCTTGGACAGTGATTGCTCTGAGAGATTCGCTAGCTGAAAAGATGAAGAGATCTTAGTAAGCAGCTTCAGAGGTGATATCACCTTGATTAACTCGTATAGCTGATGAAGGCAGATAGGAACTAGCTAGACTTATTCTGAAGCAAACTACAGAGTTCATACAGTCCTGCTAGTTAGATTTGTGAGAATAGTGGCATTCTCAGATGATGTAGCTAAATGTATAAGAGATTGTCTACCCATTGCCTTAATGACTAGAGCCTTTGAGATGTTTCTTAGCCCTTGAGATGTTTCTTAGTCTGTCTTCAGTTTTCAGGTTAAACCTGACTTAACTTCTCTGACTATTTTCCGAGAACTAGAGTATTAAATAGAACTTATGTTGTTCAGTTACTGAGATCAAGTGCTACTTTTTATCTGAAGTTACTCATCATTGGATTTGAACTGTTTGTTTATGGCAGACGCCATATTCCTTTATTCATCACTTATGCAAGAGTTTCAGTAATTCAGTTTGCACATACAGTGTTCATTTATATAGGACACTGATTTGGATATCAGAGTTCTGAAATTTTGTTTGAGTCCTGATACTGAACCACATGAGTCTATTAACTCTGTAATTCCTGTCTGTTTTGTGACTTGATTTTTTTGTTGTTGTTGCTATTGCTCAGTAAGTAAAAAATTCAGAATCCTCATCAGGGGGATTCTAGTTGTTCTGAAGAGCTAGAAAGTAAACCTTTTGATCTTTTCTAAGGAATCAAACTTTCATTAATTATTAGCAACATAGATTAGGGTGTAAGTCCTAGAATGTTATCTAAACTCACTTTGAAATTTGAAAGGAAAAGTTTCAAATTTATTCACCATCTGATATTGAAGAGCAAGTTTAAAAACATGTAGCTTCCCACATGTTTTGGGGAAATGATATGGGAAGAGACTTTGGGAAAAATCTCCTATCTGTTTGTTTTTTGGTATGAAAAGCACCATGGGCAAATACTAAGTATTCTGTTTTGATTTTACTGAAACTTACGTTTATGTTTTTACACCCTCTTTTGGTGGCTTGGTTGAATTTATAGTTTGCTGAATTATTAAAGATCTAATGAAAGTGCTATATATGTTTAACGGCAGCTGATATGAAATCACAGAGTCCTTTAGGTTGGAAAGGACCTGTTGCGCTCCCCTGGTCCAACCCCTCTGCTCAAGCAGGGTCAGCCAGAGCAGGTTGCGCAGGGCTATGTCCAGTTGGGTTTTGAGTATCTCCAGGGGTGGAAGCTCTGCAATCTCTCTGGGCAACCTGCCCCTGTGTTTGATGACCCTCACAGCAGAAAAGCACTTTCTTGTATTCAGATAGAATTTCATGTATTTTAACTTGTGTCCACTGACAGGACCAGAGGCAGTGGGCACAAACTGAAACACAGGAAGTTCCCTCTGAACATCAGGAAACACTTTTTTACTTTGAGGGTGACTGAGCACTGGGGCAATTTGCCCAGAGAGGTTGTGGAGTCTCCATCCTTGGAGATACTCAAAAGCCATCTGGACAGGGTCCTGGGCAACTGACTCTAGGTGTCCCTGCTTGAGCAGAGGGGTTGGACCAGATGACCTCCAGAGGTCCCATCCAACCTCAACCATTCTGTGATCCTGTAATAACTGAATCCTGAATAACTTCCGGAAGATGTGAGAAAGGAGCAGCACTTAAAATGATCAGAGTGAGCACTCCATTATGTTAAGAAAGGGATCAGGAGAGATAAGTCCATCATTTTGAGGGGAAAGTGAGTTTCTTTGTTTAGCGTCCTAATAGTGTAGTAGAACATCATCCTTTTTTTCATATTATCCTGTTTAAGAGCAGTGAATGAAATTTGAGGACAACGCATGCAAAGTGAAGTCCTGTCTCACACAGGGCTAAAGTGGTCTGTGGTTTTCACTGCTGCAGGTTTTCACATTGCTATTTGAACTTAATAGAAAGTCTCTGTATTTCATAACTCCTGTGTTATTCATAGTTACGAAAGACAGATGTCACGAAATATTCTTAACAAAAAACTAGTATGCCTCTTTTCTTTATCTCAGAAGTCAAAGGCTACATGAGTTATGAAGTATTACATGGGACATGTATTTTTTCCTTTGAAATACCTGGTCACAGTTGGGTATTGAGCATGATGGTAGCTAGGTTTTGATTAAATACAGCATCTCTGCTCTTAAGGCAGGATTACAAACAGAAATGCTAGAAATCCAAATACTCTAGAATTAGTACGTCAAAAGTGGGTTTCCTCTGCCCTGCTTTACAAAGAACTGCTTCTAGAAACAGCAGTGGTTTGTAGTGGTCTTTATATCTAATCAGTCCTTGCTCTGCTGGTCATCTCTTCCAAGTTCTCATTTGTTATGGCACGTTTAGTGATGATGTCCTTTGTACCCTTGCAGCTGAACTAGGTATATCAATTATTTTGAACAGGACACAGATTAGTTATCAGGTTTTGTTTCCAGTGTTACAGGGATAGTTACCTTTTGCACTGTTTTCTTCGGTAGTCTATTGAACTAGTAAATGTGAAATTAAAATGGTTCTTGGCAAACTGTTTATATAAAATAATTTGGTTTATATCTTTACTGTTTCCTGTGGTGTTTAGCAAATAAAAAATTAGTTCAAGTTTTAAGGTTTTATATACAAACATTTTCTTGCTTTTGATAATGCTTTTGGTTTTCTTAAATTGATTTCTAAAAGAATACATAAAGCCTGTAGAAAAAGTTCTTAATTTAATGGACTCTTTCCTACCCTTTTATCAAAGTTAAAATATTTTAAAGACTTCTTACTCCTTTAGTTAGCAACAAAATTCAATTAAAAATGGAAAATTCTGTATATAAAGCCACTGTAATTATTTCTTTGGGAAGACTTGCTACAGCATCTGTGACTTGAGAGGTTTTGTTCGCTGATATGAGGTGAAGGTCAAATGAAGTGGTTAATTGTTTATATTGTGCAAATTTTTGGCATGCAAGAAAATGTAGTTAAAAGAGAGTTGAGAAAGTCAAGACTAAAGAGAGCTTTATCTATGAAATACCAGCAGCACCAGCTGAAATTGTTTCTGTCTCACCACGATGTTCTCTGCTACTTCTTGGGTGAGATCTTCTGTCAGATCAGCTCTTTGTGTTCTGAATTTGGACACTCAAATTGTTTTCAGTTCAAGTAATACTTTTGGGTTATATCATCTATTGATGCAAAAGTCATTGACATGTGGTCTCTGTCACTTCACATTTTTGGTGTTGTGGAAGGTGAAACAATTTTTATTTGTCTTGTATATTATCACTTCTGTTGAATGACAAAAACCCCCCTCACTAAAAAGGTAATTGAAAGTGCTGAATTTTGTAGGAAATGTTAGAAACCTTTAGTTAGTGCATTAAACATATTTTCAGCTTCGATGCCAGCTGTCAGTCCCAAATCATAATTTCAGGTAACACCTGAAAGAATTTTTGAAGCTTTATCTAGAAATAAAGTCAGTCTTCCATCTTCCAATATCCTCTTGAGGCTTCAGGACATGATAGCTTTTTCCTGTCGGAGTAGATGGATGAACTTATGTAACGCAGTCACTTCCTCCCTGACTGAGCAAACATCTGAACAGTGCTGTGCAGTCACTTCCTCCCTGACTGAGCAAATATCTGAACAGTGCTGTAAGGTATAATACAATTCACATAGTTTTACTGTGTGTACACAAGGTGGCAGAGAATCCCATTTTGTTCATGCTTTTAAGGAAGAGTTTGAAATCTTGCAAAAACTTCAAATAATGTTGGAGAATGACTGAATCTTGTCTTAGGGCTGTTGTTGAGTGTTACAGCCGCCTCTGTGCTTCTCATCTTCCCTCTTTTCCTTCTAAATTGTTGCTTTCTCAATTCTGTCAACATAAGGGAGGTGGGATTTATTTTTCTGGGCTATAGTATGCAGAAATCCCACAGCATGTATTCTGACTACTGAGACAACTGCTTGTATCTTAGGCCCTTTTATGTTAAAATGGGCAAAGGAGATTTCTGTTTTCTTAATCCTATGGGTAAGATTGTAAACTGTTAAATAGCTTCAGCAAAAGTTTGGAATTTTGATGCAGTGGTTTAAGCTGTGATAAGTGAGGTTTGTGATGATCCTGCTGTTGCCTGGTTATGTGCTTCACATGTTTGTGTGATAACTATTGTGCAGAGTTGAGAAGCTATTGCATTTTATTATTACTTCTGTGTAAAGGAAGATATGTTTTTCTATAGCCAGCTAATGTGCACATAATGCTTTCCTGTGCATACCTACTCTATTCAGCGTAATTTTAAGCTTCGGCAGTGTATACTTATTCATTCACTAGTTCAGCTTTTTTTTTTTTTAAACTTGAAGCCTGTAGTTTTTAAACATTAAAAATATGAAGATGTTTTGATATCCTCAAACTTCACTGTTGCTTTAGTTACAGGCAGCAGTAAGCTGTGAGAGAGAGCAACGTGGTAGCCTTCAGGGCATGTCTTGCAATATTCTTTCTTCTGAGAAGTCAGTGATCAAGCTTTTAGCCTATGCACAAAATAGAAAAATTACTGGTGGACTGAGTGTGTGTTGTTTTGCTGCGATAAATAGCCTTCATTTCCACTGGCATGATGCTTACCTAGTTGTAAATTCATGACAGACTTTGTTAGAAATAAACAGATGTCTAGAGAGCTTTTGAAGAAAGAGACGGCAAAGCCCTTAACCTTGGGCAAGAATGAAAATTAGTTTTTTCAGTGTGCCAGAGATTCAGATCGTTGTCTTACTAATAAATGACCTATATGTGTATGTATTTTATATATATAGATATAAAAATATGCTGTGTATAATATAAGCTATATCATATATTTTGGGGTTGGACTCCAAAACCAAGTGCTAATTGTAGCTGGGAAGCAAAGTAGAGTAGTAAATGAATTACAGGTAATGAAGAGTAACGAATTACATGTGGACCAAAGAACTTCTTTTGCCAAGTTGATGTTAAATACTGTGGGAAGAAAGTAGTTTATAGACTATATGTTTGGGCTGTGTAATGGTTAAGTAGCACCACTGCAGCTAGTAGTGAGACATGCTATGGAAAGTTGATATGGAGGTATTTGAATCAATGAGTAGCTTTTAAAAAATAAGTCTCTACAGGATCGCTTGTTTCTAGTCAGTCAACAAGCATGCACTTGGGTTGTAATTAAGTGTTTTGGGTGAATTCTGATAATAAAATATATTTCTACCAGGAAAAAAACATGAATGCATATTACTTTTTCATTGTCAATCTACACTTAGCATTAGGAAAATTTATCTTTGTTCCTTGGGGTGTAACTTCTGGCACGTGCTCTGTTCTTGTTAAAATGGCCATATCCAGTTTGTTGAGAATAGTTCAACCTATGAAAAAAATTAATCTGTGGTACTAAGCCTTTAATGGATTCCTTTTACAGTGAATCACCCGTTTGAATTGGAACACTTCACAAAAATAGAAATATCAGGATGGACTGTTTTCCATAAAATGTTAAGCCCTGTGGAGTCTACCTTTCTTGCTATAAAATCATAACCTTTTCGTATCTATGATCCCACTGATGTTTAAAATGTAACCACAAGTTCATCACGATCCTCAAACTTGGAACAAATTCTTACTGATGTATTAGAAAGGGATCCCCTATCAGTAATTGTGAATTTTCAGAACCAGTTTAGATTAAAATGAAAAACTTTGAGATGTTACAATCTAACAGAATGTTACCGTTGTTCTCTGTTGGTAGTTTCTTTAATTACTAAGATAGTTTTTAGTCATGTAGTCTATTTTTTAAAGAGAGTTTTCCCAATGGTATTTGCTTGCCTTCCTATGATGCCATTTGAAGACAGCTTAAAGCAACATCGGATGGGATGGTTATGATCCCATTGACAGTCTCCCATGCCTCGGTAGTAGCACTTCTTTGACCCCTCAGTATGTCAGATCAGGGAACTAAACCAACTGAAAGCTGTCTGGAAAAAAAAAAAAAAAAAAAAGACTTTTTTTTTTCCCATTTGGCCCTTTAAGCTGCATCCCCGCAGGGTCGGATGAATTTAGTGAGGGAGTAGGAATGTGTGGCTGAGACTAGGAGACAGCACATCAGCCGGAGTTTAAGTTGGTTTGAATTGTTCTGGAACCGTAGCCGAAGTTACAGTATATTCCAGCGTACAAATTCAACCTTGTGCTTTTAAAACTTATTGGCATTATATCCTATCTTTAGGTACACTTCAGCTATGAAAAAGGAAAAAATGATTATGTATTAAAACTTGGGATTTGGGTGTTCCTATGCTCATATGCTCCCATTTACTATTCACGTCCTATTTTCAGAAGCTTCCAAGCAAAGTAGACGAGTTTACTGCTCCTAACATTCTCAGTCTTGGTGGTGGTGCCAGGGAATTTGTGCACTATTATTGCCAAAGATCAAGAACTGCATGAAAATATGTTCTCAATATATTTCAGTGTTTTAGCAAAGTTTTTTTAGGTGTGGAAGGCTAGGAATATAAGCACAGTGTGTGACATACCTAGACTTAGAGGATGATCCTGGCATGGTTAATTACCCTTCATTCTTCCAAATAACGTACTGTAATTTGGGTTGAATGCTGTTTTCTCTGTGGGTGGTGAATAGAGAATGGTTAGATGAAAGTAAAATCCTGAAATGAGATCATGTCTGCTTTGTGTGGACTTCAGATTCCATGGAAGAGTGGAGTCCACAGCCAAAAGTTAATTTACTCCCTTGTGGTGCAGTAGCGCTGCAGACAGCTTTATGCTTGATTGCAGCTCTGCCCCCACAGCAGTTGGATTCATTGGTGGTGCACACCTAAATGGTCGAAATTCTGGAAAAAAAGGTGTTAAGTAATTCAAACAGTTTCTCTTCAGGTATAGAATTGTGCAAACTTTTGAAGAACTCTGTGTACTAGAGGATTAGAATTAAGAAAGATGTTGCTTCTGTGTTTTACAGAGTTTAAAAATCCATTCTGAAAAAGTATAAAAGCTGTAGTGTAAAGATGCAAAACCAAGGTTATTTTGAACTTGACTGGTCAGGCCTCCAGGATCTGAACATAATCACATTAAGTAATAAGAAGATAACATCCTGCTCATAACCGCTGTAATAGCAGACACATGCATGTTCCTGCACATTTCAGTAGAAAACAGTTAATCTAAGCCGTAACTGAAGTAATGGTATTACTTTGGAATGAAATGTGCAGTCAATTAGCAGCTAATACATAGTAGCTTGAACAGCTCAAACCTGATTACAAAAATTTGTGTCTGCATCCTAAATAAACGAATGATGGCAACATTTAAAAAAAATTGTGTCTAGGGACTAAAAAGTACAATACGTATTTCTGTGATTTAGTGTATTAAAGCCAAAACTCTAGCATCTAGTATTTTATGTGATATTTAAAACAGCATAAAATACAACTATTCCTATCCATCAGGCTAAGAGGGGGAAAAATACCATTGCCAAGCTAAAATCTTACTACATTTGGGAAGCAACTTAAAAGCAAAACTGCAATATATGAGGAGGCAGATCTTCAAGACAGATCTTTAGAATAAACATACAAACTTAATCCAAAATTTACTAAAACAAGAATTTTTAATTGCTATTCCAATAAGCATCACTACTACTCTTACTGGGAAGTAAAGAGCACTGAGCATTTCTCATTTAATTTACTGGGGATTATTACTGCTTAAGTCTTTTTGATCATGGATCACTTCTATAAGAGCCTAGTTTTAAGTTCTAATTTTTGAAATCTAATCTTTACTCCTCCTTTATAGAGAAATCCTATAACTGCAGAAGTTGTTTTTTGTAGTTCAGCATGTACTTTAAGAATTAACTGGGTATTTCTGACAGGAGGAATCTGAACTATTTTTCCAATGCGTATGCTGCCGCAGTCAGTGCTGTGGACCCAGATGCTGGAAATGGAGAACTCTGCATTAAGGTTNCAGTGCTGTGGACCCAGATGCTGGAAATGGAGAACTCTGCATTAAGGTTCCTTCAGAGTTGTGGAAACATGTTGATGGTAAAGTAAAGAGAACATACTGAAAGCTTAATTTAAGATGCCATAGAGTTGTTAGGTATGAGTTTGGAAAGGAAGATATTAGATTTAAATAAATAGAAATAGCATTACCTTATGAAATGGTGGTTATTGTTTCCTTTTTCCTCAACTATATCTTTCCAGCTGAAGTCTGAAAAATACCTGCACACTTCTTGGTAATATGGAGAAGTGGTTGCAAGGTTTCTTAACAGCCTTTACAAACAAACTCCTCAGTGGTCATGAGCCCAGAAGTATACATGAGGATGTGGGTGTAATTGAGTGTTTTGGCTGGTAAACTATAGCTATTTGAAGCTGCTTACAATATACATGAGCCAACAAACATAAGAATTTACAAGGATATGCCTATATATGTGTTATTTAAAAAGCTATATTAATTTTTTTCCCTTCTCACTTTGAAGAACGGTTGGTTTAAAACTGATCCAATAGTGAAAAGTAGACTACTTTATAAACTGGTATACTAGATCCTGGAACAAGTAACTTTTTTAATAAATTACCCTCCAACATTGATTATTTTCTTACATAGATTTTGTTAGTTTCTTGTATTGGTTTTCTTATATGGTTTTATCAGTCTTTCCCATGGATTTGTGACACCTGTGAGAGAAAAAACAACTATATCATGAAACTGACTCACACAGTGTTGTCAGATACACCTTAATGGGAAAGACACTTTTGTTTAATTTTTGTTTAAGTTCCTGTTGTGTTACTTGCAAGCCTAGAAGGGAAAATATTCAAACAGGTATAATTTT
>WAAD01028310.1:7002-21799 GCA_013389945.1 Fregata magnificens
TAATATCTTTATCAACGATCTGGATGAGGGGATCGAGTGCACCCTCAGTAAGTTTGCAGATGACACCAAGTTGGGTGAGAGTGTTGAACTCCTTGAGGGTAGGAAGGCTCTACAGAGGGATCTGGGCAGGCTGGAATGATGGGCCAAGGCCAACTGTATGAGGTTTAACAAGGCTAAGTGTTGGGTCCTGCATTTGGGTCACCACAACCCCATGCAACGCTACAGTCTAGGGAGAAGAGTAGCTGGAAAGCTGCCTGGCAGAAAAGGACCTGGGGGTGTTAGTCAACAGCCGGCTGAGTATGAGCCATCAGCGTGCCCAGGTGGCCACGAAGGCCAAGACCATCCTGGCTTGTATCAGAAATAGTGTGGTCAGCAGGAGTAGGGAAGTGATTGTCCCCTTTGTTTGTACTCAGCACTGGTGAGGCTGCACC
Organism: Fregata magnificens; assembly: GCA_013389945.1. Classification (NCBI taxonomy): domain Eukaryota; kingdom Metazoa; phylum Chordata; class Aves; order Suliformes; family Fregatidae; genus Fregata; species Fregata magnificens. The sequence continues at coordinate 7,434 of WAAD01028310.1, forward strand.
TCGAATACTGTGTTCAGTTTTGGGCCCCTCACTACAAGAAAGACATTGAGGTGCTGGGGCACGTCCAGAGAAGGGCAACAAAGCTGGTGAAGGGTCTAGAGCACAAGTCTTTTGAGGAGCGTCTGAGGGAACTGGGGTTGTTTAGCCTGGAGAAAAGGAGGCTGAGGGGAGACGTTATCACTCTCTACAGCTACCTGAAAGGAGGTTGTAGCGAGGTGGGGGTCGGTCTCTTCTCCCAAATAACAAGCAATAGGACAAGAGGAAATGTCCTCAAGTTGCACCAGGGGAGGTTTAGATTGGATATTAGGAAAAATTTTTTCACCGAAAGGGTTGTCAAGCATTGGAACGGGCTGTGCAGGGAAGTTGTTGAGTCACCATCCCTTGGAGGTATTTAGAAGATGTGTAGAAGTGTTGCTTAGGGACATGGTTTAGTGATGGACTTGGCAGTGCTAGGTTAATGGTTGGACTTGATGATCTTAAATGCCTTTTCCAACCTAAATGATTCTATGATTCTATGATTCTATGTTTCTATGAACTTGAACCAGAACTGCTGCTGGACAATGAGACCTGTGACTGTCTGATGGCCAATGACATCTCCACTGTCCTCTGCTTCCTCTGAGGATTGATTGACTCATATTCTTTTATACTATTTTTGAGTCTAGATATGATTTGTATAATGATACAGGAAACCATGTATTAACATCTGACGTGACCTGCGGAGGGTCCAGGTGATTAGAAGTCATAAGTTAAGTTAGGGTCTAGGTGACTAGAATTCCTAAGTTAAGTTGTATTATAAATTCTGTATTACGCTACTTATAGATTGTAGAAATCCTGTGCCATTCTAATAATCAATTTTGTGTTATACTAATAATTAAATCCTGTTACGAAAATAAAGCTTTAATTGTAACTACAATTTAGTGCTGTCATCATTCTGCCAGGGATCCAAAAGAACCTGTCTGTCCCCTCAGTGTCAGGTGACACCATAACAACAGAAAAAGGGATAGATACTAGAAAGTTTGTGTATATGAATTTGAACTGTATCATTAGCTGGGATAAGGTATGAAAATTAGAGAATTCAGACTATAAGTGCTAACATAATTGCAACTGGTCTCATAACTCTTGGATTGGCCTGATCATACATTAATTAGACTATAAATAAGTGCTTGGCTTTGTATATGGGTCATGTTTCCTTGGTCTATGTAAATTTCTTGGTATGTTTGGGCTGATACCCTTGCCTTTGAGACCCAGCTGTTAAAATTTTTATTTAACAAATGGTAGAGAATATGGCTAGCCTTCCTGTGAGCTCTGATAGGCCTCTGTTTTTCTAGAAGTATTTTGCTTAAAGTATGACAACTGATTTTCGGCAATCCAGTGTGTAACACATCTATTGGTGAAGCATAAAGACAACCTAGGCTGTAATTTGCAATGCAATGCAAGACAAAGTTCAATTTTACAGAGCTACACAATTAAAGTTACAGTAGGCACAACATATGAGAAGGAAGCACATCGGTGTAGTCCCCTTCTCTGTGACTTAACATAGGGAAAGATGTAAAAAAGTAAAAAATGGGGCAAAGATTAAAAAAAAAATACTTTTATCAGCTGTCATCATAGAAAAAGGAAAGAGAAGAATTTGGGTCATGGTTTTAGTAGATACAATTCAATGTATCTTCCTCTCCCTACCTTATCAAAAGGACATCATGGCTTGCCTGCTCAGTAACAGCTACAATCTTTAATGTAGAGGCAGAGGCAAATTTTCTAAATGGCTAGTGTCTTTAGAAAGTGTGGAATTCCAGCACAAATTTTATGATCTTAAAAATGGTCTTTAAAATGGTCACAGTATGACCAACACAGAAGAGAAGTGGGTCCCTGTAATCAGTATTTGAATTTTGCTCTTTAAATTTTTAATGTGGAAATCTTCATTGCACCTAATGAAACCCAAGAAGAAGTTCTTCAAAAAACAAACACAGAAGTTACAGCAGAGTAAAGAGTCAGCATTTGCAAGGTGGCCTGTTGTACCTGCACAAGTATTCAGCCTCGACCTGTGTCTCAGGGAAGTAACTGAGGGGAACCTTTGCCTCAGTGGAACATTCTGTGACTCTGATGATCCACGGTGGATCGTTATTTGATATTGACTGTTATATGATACCAACTCATGTGTTTGGACCATAGAGTTTTGTTGGCTTGTTTTTTTAAATATCTAGCATTAGGTTGAAGCAGTCATGTCAACATCATTTTGGGCTCTGTCCAGCGATCAGGAAGAGAAGACACATACAGAGATTTCCTAATTTAATAATGCTTTCAAGTGGATATAGCTAAGAACGTGACTCAGGTTCTAACAGCCTTTTCTGTTAGGTTCAGAGGCTCTAGTTTCACTGCCTGCACATGATCCAGCTAGTATCAGCGTTGTATTCAGAAAAGTACCTCAGAATTAGCATACTGTTCAATACTGAAAACTTTTACAGCTAAAAAACATTGATAGATGACAATATAAAATATTTATAATCAGCTGTCATCTTGATTTCAGTGGGACAACTCACATCAAATAGATCTCATAAGTGTTTAGGATCAGCCCCAGGCTCTGTCTCTAAACTTGTTAGGCATAATCAGTGTTTCACACGCAGAAACATTAAGAGGTTTTCGATTGCTGTAATGTGTGAAGTAGCACACATTATTTTTTAATCTTGCTTCTAAGAATTATAAAATAAAATTAAGGCAAGGTTGTAAAGCTAAAATTTAGATAAGCATTGAACAGATTGCTCAAGGAGGTTATGGGATGTCCATGACTGAAAGCTATGAAGAATAGATAACACAAACAAGTTTGGTATAGCTGATTTTACCCTGGGACAACAGGACGGACTACATAGCTTCTTGAGGTCCTTTCAAGAGCTAATCAATATGATTCTGACATGCCCATGTAGAGAAGCAAATAAATATAAAGCACTTCTTGCTTCCCTGACAGGGCTGCAAACCTGCAGACTGCAGAACATTGAGGAGAACAATGTCTCTGGGTCAGCGAGCTGTTGTGAAGAAACAAATAACTATCACAGCTATAATTCAGTTGCAGGCTGCTTCCTCCCTAGAGCAGGAAAGAAACAGAAAATATATTGCAATTCTGAATCAAAACTAATTCTCTAGCCCAGTCCTGAGCTCTAGACATAACCTCATTGCTGAAAGAAACTTTAACGTTGCAACCTATCCCCTAGAAAGAGTACAAGAGGATTGAGGACACATTAAATAATGGTTATATATGGCCTTATAAAAGATGAGAAGAGATATTTGACTACATCTGAAATCAGATTTATGGAGATGGATGATTAGGAATTAGGATATGTACAGAGTGTGTCAGGTATGGCTGTTATAAGGTGAAATGGCTTTTAAAATTGATAGGGCCACGACCAAACAATGTATGTCCAAAAGGGTTAAGGAAGCAAGGAGAGAAATTGAAGAAGCTTTGGCAGACATTTTTATATACTTCTGCTCTTCAAAATAGATCAAGTGAAATCTGAGAGGACTGGAGAGTAGCCAACATAATGCCATTATTTTAAAATGGCCTACGGAGAGACAAGGGAGGTAAAGTCTCACTAACTCATTGGAATTCTCAGAGGATATGGCTGTCAACCTAGACAAAGGAGATATGCACATCACATGCACTTTCAGAAAACGTTCAGCAAAATTCTGCATGGTAGCTACTGTCTCGGTTGCAAAGTCAAGAAATAAATTAAAAGCAGATGTATGAAACTGAATGGAGTAAACCAGCCATAATGAATGCATGCTGAAAATAGAAAATAAAGTTAATGAGGATGTTTTTGACCAAAGCTGTTTAAAAAAATATATAAATGAGAAGTGACACAGCTAGACTGCTAACTGCACTTCTCCTTTCAAAGAGTCTTCCCAAAGGAGATTACTTGCTTGAGATTGACTTGTTAACATAGCTCCTTTCAAGTTTGACATGTTTGTAACACTATTGTTCTACCCGCTGCTGTCAGAGCTCCCTCCGCCATACCGCCCTTCTTCACTCTGTTAAAACAGGTGAATTTTCATGCTCATAAAAACATTTTCCTGTCGTCCCCAGAAAAGAATTACTTTTTATTTGCACCACGGGGAGCTGCAGGATAAGGTTCCCACAGTGTCCTGTGAGACTAGGGAGAAAAAAAAAAATTCTTTACCTATACCCATTCAGTCCATGACAACTTTATTGATACTATTAGCAACAGAAAAATTTTATAGGTGAGGGGGGTGCCATAGGCTGAGGTCACAAATAAGCATAACAAATAAGCATGTTCCATTGAATTGTTATCTAGCAACAACCCTTGGTAACAAGTAAAGCTAGATTTAGATTAGGCCTTTAGAAAAGGCTCTGAATCTGATTACTAATTCCCTGAGCCATCCAGTCCTACTACAGTTGTTATTTCTGTTTCGAGACTGCTTTTAAAGATGGAAGAGATGGGTAAAAAACTCCAGAGGGATATATCAAAAGACATAGAGTTGGTATCACCAGGCTTGCTTACCAAATACACTAGCAACAAAGAAAGGAATTTATTATTTACTCAGTATCTTCTATAACATTAACGAGGGTCTATATGAAATATTGTTAATCAGATTTGAGGTTAACATGGGAATTAGTTGGGGATATTTTGTGATGTTAGTACAGTTAGAAAATACTAAGAAATATTTTTAAATAATTAAAAACTTTTCTTTTTTTAAGTCTTGTTTTACTAAGTGGAGGACATCTTCAGCAGTGTCCTCTTTCCCCACTGATACTTGATATTTTAGAAGTTATTTTAAATGTTTTAGCTGGCTTTGTGTTCTGAGATGGCTGTCTGTGCTTTACACTGGTAACATCCTTTTTGAGGATGGGTAGAAACTGGTTAGAGAATCATGTTTTTATGCAGGTCTTCTTTTAACAAGCAACAAGCTATACCGTACCTTTGCATGTTCTAGTCACCATCTTTGTGAATTTTAACAGTCTGTTTGTATCAGAAACTCTAACAAGGTCAAACAACTATATAATATAGATCAGTTCCCATTTTGATGATAATGTATATGTTCTTCTATTCCATTTGAAGAAACTCTATTAGTGGCACCAGATTTGCTGACCTGCAGAGATGTACAAATTGTTCCTCTTGGTGCCCTACTCTCCATAGTGTTTTCAGCACAGTAGACCTGTGTGAATAGGAAATTCTTTGATTCATTGGATGAACTGAAAAAAACCTCTGAAAAAACCTGAAAAATTGTCTAGCTGAAATTAAATAATTCAAATATTTCACCAAAATTAACCCCCTAACCAAAAAGTCATTTTAGACTTAAAAAGAATATTCAGTTTCAACAGAAAAGAACACTTTTGACTCCAGTGTTAGTTTGACATACTGTTTCTTTATTTCACATTTTGAAATATTTTGAAATAAATTAGAACCTTAACTCCAGAAGAATATCAAGAATCCAGTCCACCTATTTTATATGATGGTGCCTAGAGTAGGAGATTCCCTATATAGATAGCAGAGAGTGCTAAATACTCTGAAGGTCTCCAGAAGGAAGTCCCATCTGTCTTAGGGACCTCAAAGGAAATATATATTTGGAGGTCTGGGTTTCCCAGTACACTCAATCCAAGCCCGGAACACACACTACATTGCAGAAGATGTGAGTTCAAGTCTTACTTGTTACTGGATCTGTGTGTATATTTTTATTATACCTCCAGAAGGCGATAGTATTCTACTATCAGGTATTGTTATCAAGACTGTATTTCACATTTTATAGCACTGAGCACTAACCATTTAGGAGACTCAGCATCTGTAGTAAATGGTCTCATGGTCACAGTTTTCCCAGCAGGAACCAATGGCTACCGTCAAATTGTCTTTAATTTGTTGGTTATTCATTTGGCATCCAAAGAAAAGCAAGTCTCTGTAGTAAAATTTGGTCTAAGGTATATGTTCCGAACCTTAAAAACTGAGTTCTGAGCTCTCGAAACTGACTGTTTAAACAATCCAAGGACAATTAATTTAAGAAAAAATAGTAATATTTAAATCAGTAAATATAAAAACATCAAGAAAATACAACTCAAAACTGAATATGAACAATCACTTACATGTAAAATAAATATATGGGCCAAAACTTTTAATTTGGCTTGAATCAAACAGTTTCTTGTGGGGCTGTGTACGTGCTATATGTATGTGCAAGTATAGTTCTATGGTCCTAAAAAGTCCTCTCCACAAAAAAACACCCCATCTCCTACAAGTTTAAGAACTCTGCTTCTCAGAACTTTATTCATGTTACCATCAAGATATTATGTTGTACCAGGCATAGCTGTCAAGCTGTTGGCAGTGGGGGGCTGCAGGGCAGCCTCTGTGAGGAGAGGCCGGGGCTGCCCCGGGCCGGACACAGCCGGTTCCAGCCGGCTCCACCTGACCCACCGCAGGGCACGGCTGAGCCCCCCAGCCAAGGTGGGGGTGCCTCTGCGAAAACATATTTAAGAAAGGGAGAAAATACTACAGAGAGAGGAGGAGGGAACAAAAAGTGTGAGAAACAGCCCTGTAGACACCAAGGTCAGAGAAGGAGGGTCAGGAGGTGCTCCAGGCACTGGAGCAGAGATTCTCCTGTAGCCTGTGGAGAAGACCATGGTAGAGCAGGTATCCTTCCACGCATGTGGAGTAAGCCACACCAGAGCAGGTACATAATTGCTGAAGGACTGCAGCCAATGGAGAGCCCATGCTAGAGCAGGGGAAAAGTGTGAGGAGGAAGAAGGAGCAGAGAGGAGCTGTTATGGACTGCTTGTTATGTGTCAGCTGAGGGAGTGGAAGTAGAGGAGTTGAGAATGAAGGAATGAAGTTGATCCTGGAAAAAAAGGAGGGCGGGGAAAGTGTTGTTCTAATTTGTCTTTGCTTCTCACTATCTAAATCTATTTTAACTGACAACAGATTAAATTAATTTTCCCCAATTTGAGACTGCTTTGCCCATGACAGTAATTGGTAAGTGATCTCCCTGTCCTTATCTCAAGCTTTTGCATCTTATTTTCTCCCCCGTCCTCTTTGAGAGAGCGGCTGGGTGGGGATCTGGCAGTCAGCCGAGGTTGACCCACCACACACATATGTAGCTTAAAGTGAACTTCCTCTGCTGACAAGAAAGAAGCAACTCTGACCACATGAATAGACAGAAGAAATGACTCCCTGAAGCATTTATCTTTTCATTGTCCCTAGAGGGAGCTAAGATTAAACAATCAATTTATAAAGTCTAAGGTTAGGTGAGATTAATTCTGTGGTTGGCACAATGAGGGTTAGAAAGGGAACAGGGATAGAATTAGTAAAGATAAAAAGTGCTTCAGATTTTCCTGGTTAGATATGGTGTTATTTTCCTATATCTGACAAATGTCATAGGATCAAATTAATTAAGATAAGTGTGCCACGTATTGCACTGAGAAGTGTTAAAAGAAGTAATAAATAAATCAGCAGATAAGAGACCTTCAGTCAGAGAACATATGCTACATACAAGACTTTGGGGAACCGTGACCAACAACTGAAAGGTAAAAGGCCTCTCAACTCCAAGCTACTGCACTGAATAGTAAAAATAAGAGTTGCTTGTGCTGTTTAAAATGGAGAGCTATCAAATACTGGAGTTAATGTTGCAGTAAAACAGAGGATTCAGCTAAAAATGGAAAATGCAAGCTCACTTCTATTTCAGTCTGTCTTTGTCATTAATTCCTTTTACTAAGCACAGGTATTTTAGGAGTCTCACACTACCACTCATGTAGTTATTTACGTTTTGACCACCAATGTCCCAACACCCGACTCTAAATGAGAAAGGTCATAAAGGAAAGTTATGTTGTTTTGCTTCTTTTTTCTTCATTCGTTTAAAAGAGTTTCTCAGGGGATAATCTTTAATACTTTCTGACCCACAGTTATTATGGCTGCTTGCTTTCTTCTAATTAAAAGAGATAGCCCTGTGTTTTTGCACCCAGTTTTCAGATCTGTCATCCCCTGAAGACCAATTCCCCAGACATGAACTTTACTGATAGGAAATCCTAATCCAGTAGTGTTGCAATACCAAAATTAAAACAATGGAAGAAGTGAAGATGACTTTGTAAAGAAACCCATATTTCCAATAGTGTACTTCATCACTGTTACCCACAGCTTCTAAGGTCTGACTACTAAAAAAAAATGGGTTTTTTTAATGGATGTATTTTGGGTATTTACTCCCAAAGATCTAGAATAACAGAAATTTCTCTCTTTTCAGTTTTTCTTCAATGTGCTAATATTTGTTTATAACTCATTCATAAACATGAAACGTGTGTACACAATACAGAAAAAAATAAAGGAAACCTTCTCTTCAGCCATAAATATATATATTGTAAATCATTAATTCCCAAATGGTAGTCTTTCAGTGCTGTATGCTTAAAAATGTATCTGAACTTCAAACATGCACTCTACAGAATTATAGCCCTTGAGAAAAATATACTGACTTTTCATTTTGGTAAGATATTGAATATTATAATTAAAGTAATGGCATAATGATATCATCTTTATTGAAATGGAAGCACTGAACTGCAAAAAAGGAATTAGAAGACAGCAACTACCATGGGGATTTATGTCAGGTATTCCTTTTGTTTTGTTTTCAGCTGCGAAAGAAAAAAATATATAAATACTTGTGTTGTTGAATTGCTTAGGAAGAACCAGTAAAGGGACTGGACATAATATAAAACAAACATCACAAATATTTCATAACCTATAAATTACATTGAGACATATGACAAATAAAAGCACTTTAAAGTATTGCTTTTCAGCACTTCAACATGCTGCAATTTTTTGTTTTGCATTCTGGCAATTTGTAATATATAGTAATCTTATAATTTAAAGGAAGCAGTAGATACCTAGATGCCAGGTCTTTTTTTTCCCTTACCTAGTTCAAGTAGAACTTGAAAATTACCCCTCAAGGTTATTTCTCCCTTAGCTTTTTCATATTCCTAATATGAAAATAGGTAAAATTTTAGAGTTCCCCTTTATTTTCTTTGAAGAATATTTATGAATACTGGCACAGAATTGCCAAAAATCTCTGGCCAGAATGATTAGAAAGAATCCTGAATAATGTTAAACTTCTATCAGTGGCTGTCATCCAGCCCCTTCTCAGTCTTAAAGTACAGACTTCATATAACTTGACTGTGCCCATGAATGTTTTCAGTTGGAGCTTTGTCTTCTTGGTTATTTGAATGGCAGGTATAAGAGTTATTCTCCAGCAAACTAAAAGGTCCATGTGAGCTATAAAGAGAACTTCTGTATCCTAATAACCCCCATGAAGTGTTAGAAGATATCAGACAACACCCCATAAGGCAATTTGGGTATCAAGGTGAGTCAGCAGCCAGCTGAGCATTATGTAATTTTAATATTTTTTTTCAGCAATGATAGTAAAAGAAATTGACCTAATCCTTGTTTCAGGAAGCAGCTAAAGCTCTATGGCACTCACTTTGAAAACAGAACTCAAGAAAGACTATAAGCTGTTCTATTCTTTGTTAGCCACTAAATAATTTTACTAATCTTGCCTCCAATGAAGAATTGAATCAATTACTCCTTTATGTATACACTGAATACTTAAACTTTAAAAAAAAATTTGAAAGCTCATAAAGCTCGCCATAAAAAGACTGCACTAAAGAAATACTGTACTTCAGTTGAAATAATACATAGAAGTGAATTTCTGTAGAATATAAAACGCGTTGCTTCATTTGTCCAAAATGTCTAATGATCCTAGTAATGTCCTATATTAAAAGTACACTGATATTCCTGATAGTCTTACAAAAGAAGCATTTCCTACATAGCTATAAAGTACAAAAACCAACCAACCAAAAAAAAAAAAACCCAAAACCAACCCACAAAAAACCAACCAACCTCCCAAAAAACCAAACAGGCTTAGGTATTTCTAGCCCATATATAGATAGACTTAAGAGCTTGATAAATCTCTAATAGCTGAGTTTTAGACAACTAAAGATGTTCATGCAATCATTTCACTACGGTATGATTTTTTTCCAAAAGTTATATATTTTTCTTCTTATTGCTTCTATTGCTGTCATATTTGTCTGTGCTTACCATAAAGCTTTTGTAGAAAGTGAGTCATTTATAGTTCGTTGTAAATGGCCACGTCGGTATTTTCTGCTATGGCAGGCTGTTCTACAATGTCAAGCCACCCTCTCCTACAACCTTTCATAAATCTTATCTTCAGTATACCTTAGATGTCTTCTTAAATCATCCTGAACATCAGTACTCATGTACAAGGCCAGCCCATCATCTGAATGTGAAGCTGAACATCTCCCACAGAGTCTTACACATCTCAGATGTAAATGACAGAGGAAGTGGGAGATGTAACTATTGTCCGTTTCAAGCCTTTCAACTCTTGCTCTAGCAGTGCAATTCAAAGGTTTGGCTCGTCATCTGCTAGTCATACTTAGCTTCTCCAGAGTACATCCACCTCTTCAAAATATTCACACACCTTGACAAAAGATTCATCCTTTATTTAAGCAAACAACAAATAAAAGTATTGGCATGCAGCTAATCAGACGGAAAGATTCATCTGCAGGAGAGTTCAGTCATCCAGCAGTTTGAATCCAACGATTACTAGCAATGGCTTTCCTTATATAATTGAAGTCATACATATCCTGTTAGATGAGTTTTCTACCACAAATTTTCATCTTTTTCATCTGTCTTCCGACATCTTGCTGCAATTGCATGCATGGAAAACTTTGTACCCTTATCATTATATGTCGCTTTTTAAAACTCCAGTTACAAGCAGCTGGTTGGTTAAATGGATAAGGTGTATAAGGAGTTCATCATATTTGGCATTCATGTCCTACCAGCATACACACCTCATGTTTCACAGACTGCTACAGGACAGCTTGCTTTTTTTTTTTNAATATAAAACAGCCTTCTTGTCTTTCAAGCACAGGTGTCTGTAGCACAGGTGTCATATGCATACATCACTTCATAATACACCTGACCTACACTAGGAACATTTTATGTAACTACATCAATATGAACATTTTATTCGTATTCTTGTGAGTGCTCTTTTCTTTTGTGGGCACAACTATCTAACAACATTCTGTAACCAAATAAGCTTTATCAGGTAAAAACATATATGCTCACTTAAGATCAGTAATATATGAGAAGATTGAACTAACTAGTAAAAAAGAAAGGAATGTGGTTCCTCTGAAGAGGAGAAATGAGCAGACACAAAATTCATAATAGTATGGAAGAGAGAGAAATCCATCAGGAAAACTCTGGGAAAAGCTGGAGAGGTTTCCCAGTTAAGCTTAATAAGTTGCTTTTAAATTTAAATGTACTTTTAATTAAACTTAAAATTGATAAATAATTTCAATAATTGCCCAGATATTCACAGAGAATAGAGCCTACACATTTCTTCAGCAAATAACCACTGAACCAAAACCAACTGTCTTTATTTTTAGGGACAGTACAGAGTTGAAGGGTTAATAAGTGAAAATGAACTTGTATTAAGAACACTGGAACAAATCAAAATAAAGCCAAAACCAAGGTGTTCAACTTAAAAGAGAAAATGTTTGATAAACCAAAATGGTAATTAAAATCATTGAGAATGTGGAGTAACAGAGCTTGATTTTTCAAGGATGCTTGGAGTTTCCTAAAGAGAAATGTCATAATATTATGAAGTATCTGTATTGCAGTCGGATGGGTTTGTCTTATTTTTTTCTCATAATTTTTAATGTTCCATTCTTTTAAAAGTGGGAGTTACTAGATAAAGTAAACTTCTCTGGAGTCAGGGGGAGATTGATTCTTCTGGAAAAGATTGTGCTAAGAGGAGCAGAGAAAAGGCACCTAAGTCTTAAAGGTGATAGGAAACTGGAATTTCAGGCTTGTTAGCAGATGATTTTTATAATTGGTGATGTCAGGTATTATAAAATGGAGAAACTGAAAATTTTGTACCTTCACTTGCAGTCAGGAAAATTATGATTTGAACCATTCTATGTGTGTAACTTTGATCTCAGTAAGACTCAAAATCCTGGACTATAGAAAAGACTTTAAAGAAGAAGATAACACATGGAGGTATAGAGAAACTGGGAGAAAGTGCACCAGAAGTTTGGAAAGATGAATTATGACAGATTCATATCACAACATTCTTCAATAAAATGATTTTTTGTGGGGAAAAAAAGAAAGAAGGTGATAAACACCATCAACTTGAATTTCAGTGAAGTGTTTAATGTAGCACAACATGGGAAATATTAGTTTTATATGGGGAAAAAAGCCAGAGATTAATAGAGGAGTTATAGAGTGAATAAACAGCTTGTAACAGACAGGATGTAAATAGGTAACACTAAAAAGGAAAATCAGACTGGTTACCAGCAGATCAAAGATCAGCCTCGGGATCGATCTTATTTAATAATTTTATTAGTGATCTTGGCATGGATATTAGAAACATAATAATGAAGTTTGCCAAAGACACTATTTTGGAAACATTATCAAGTAATGGTTAGGGTTATTGTAGAAAGAACTTGATGACCTTGAGAATTGAGATAATAGAAATGAAATTAATTGTGTATAGCGCAGATGCAAAGTCACACACTTTGTGCTTAATAGGCAAAAGTTTTTGTCAGAGTTATCAGCTGAAAACTGAAGAGAAGGACAAGAGTTTGGTCATAGGATGTCTATGAACTGCCAGCATTTTCCATGTGTGTGAAAGAAATGCAGGTGTAAGATGCATCAGCTGATAAATTTTCAGTAGAATTAAGGAAATATTACTTCTGTCAAATATATTCATCAGGATACAGTCCTAGTCAACCAAGTCTGAGAAAAAAGAAGTCAAAGGGAATCAAGCAAAGGAAAGAGATAATGTAACCAAGGGAATGGAAAGTGTGTTTTACAAGAAAAAAATAGAGAAACTTGTCTCATTTAACGTAGTAAATGAAATCTAAGAGTTGTAGGTATTCCACACAAAGGTACGATAATCATTTAAGCCAAAGTAAAACAGTGCCAAAAACAACCAAACAAAAAAAGCAACTAAAACTCAGCTGCTTTTAACACAGAGATTTCTGTGTTTATGGAAAGGATAATAGTTTTTAATCCTAGATCAATGAGCTAGACTCAGTGAGTTAAGCTATCCCTTCCAGGTCTGAGTTTCCAAATGGAGAGTCTGTAGAAATTTGAAACTATTAAATAAAATCATGCTGGATATGTGTATTTAACCATAACTGTACAGCAAGAATGATGATCAGTTTTATACACTGAGTATGTGGAAGTTCTAAGAGTATTTTAAGTCATGGCTTAGGCCTTAAGTGATAGTAGTATCCATGTAGAGAACTTAAGTAGGAGATCAGAAATGCACAGACTTTTGACAACTCTCTACAGTGAATTCCAATCAAACCAGGCATATTAACTAAGCTGAAAGAGCTTTTTTAGAAAGCGTTCCGTGAACACCTTCAAATTTTTCATTGAGGAATGCACCTTTTTAATTCATTCCATTTTGCTTTATATTTACTATGAAAAGAAAGCTGGAGAGATAGGTCAACAAGATATGTAATGATTTTATGAGCAGAGCCATAAAGAAGGTCTGTAGGGAAAACAGTCATCTCAAGTAAGTTTATAGTGTTAAAATTATTCCTTTGCTAAAATTATTCAAAATGCTAAGCAATGCATTATTAACTGTATTCTGCTGGGTGCTACATAAAACCATTCTTTGAGTAGAAATAATGTTACCCACAACACGCCAGTCTATAAATTGCAACCAGCTTTGTGAATGGTTATATGATTTGGGAAACATGAATCTGTGCTGCAGCGAGTGAGTTATTTTTTCTTTTTATGGGTTTGCTGAAAAATGAGTGCATGAAAAATACAGATGGAAATAAATTGAGTCATGATGGCTTAATCTGATGGGATTGTCACGATACCCATAAAAGCTATGGGAGGGAAAGACAAGGTTAGAATACAGCATTCTGCTAAGTCTGCCAAATGTTTAAGAAAGTCAGGGAATCTCAGTGTAGGTTTTATTGGAATATCAAATACATTCAAGTTATTTGTGTGATAGTCTCCTGCTTGAATATATGGAGCACATCTAGCTCATTTAGGTGCTGGTTTACCTCCTTTGATCCTTAAAGGAAAGGGAAAACTGTTGTGGGAGTAAGGTATCCTTGGGGGAACTCTATTTCCTATTTGGTTTCATCCTGTCAAAATAGTTTTACATCACCTTCCAGAATCAGGACCTTTGATCTATACTTCTGGTCTAAACAGAACAGATATGTCTAAGAGGCTGGAGTCTGAAAGACAACATTGGACAAAGCATTCAAATAAAAGCTGAATGCGTATTAAAGGAAATAGTCTGGGACTGGAAAAAAAATGCATGATAGTCTTGCCTTATAGATGTTCCCAAGT